>VUQR01035624.1:130328-147483 GCA_015108515.1 Hemichromis elongatus
GCGGATGGAGGTTTGTGCCCTCCTGGCTTCCTATTCTGCAGGCGGTGCAGGATTGTGGATGGGAAACAGCCAAGTTTAAGAATGAGTCACACCCGCAGCGGAAACCTGGGAACTCCAAACTTTCGGATTTTAACCATCGAAGTAAAGTCTTTGTTTTCAGATGGACTGTGACACGTTTTAATAGCTCGACCCGGAGATTTAGAACACAGTTCAAGAAGAAAATAAAAGACCAAATTTCACTCCTGGACGAGAATATTACCCTCCTGCTGATGAACATAAATTAATATAATGTTAGGGTCAAATGTGGCACCAATAAGAACGAAGATGATTAAAGCTGGCATGTTTAAAATGCTCTGTCGTTAGCAGACACTGTGGTTTTAGTGTGATATCCTAATGCGTGAGTGATGTTTACATTGTTTGAGTTATCTTTTATAAATTACTCTAATACACGTGTAGTGTTAAGGTTTTAGTACACAGTATTTAGTTGTGGGCTGCAGTTTATACAAATACAACATACTCCTAAAACTGTAAAGCCACAGCGCTGGTTACATTTTAATGTTCATTAATAATCAAAAGAAACAAATGCTGACCCTGGTTGAGTCACCTGACCTTAGCCGCCATTTTGTGGATTGACAGAGTGATGACCAAATGGCGGCACGTTGGTTCAGGTGTGTCTGATCTCTGTCGATAGGGGGGGTTGGTGTTTTGGTGTTTTGTGTTTATGGCATCAGGCAGCTTTCGAGAAAACTCCACTGCCAGAAAAAACAGCTCTGACACTCGGGGAGTTTCCATCAGCTCGAACAATAAAACCCAACCCTCACGTAGATTTGATGGCATGCGTCGCAAATTCTTTCATTTTCATTCAGGGCAGCAAACGCAGTTAGATGGTTCAAAACCAGAGACACGATGGACAGGAGAGGCACTGATGTGTGATTACAGTAGCCCATAGATTACTATGACTATTAATGTAATTTAGGGGTTTAGTACAATAAATTATTTTTCTTTAATGGTTTCTCCTGTCTGACCCACAGTAAAGTAACAGGGTACTAATATTTTCATTTTAGTTGCATCACTTTAGTGGCATTTTGAAAATGTGACCATCTCAGTTTTTCCTTCATTAGGAAAATTTATCAAATGGTCGAAGCCATTAAATGTACAGTGAAAGTTTCTTTTAAATAAATATGGGAATACAATCCAACACATTTAGACAAGTCTGTGATGATTTTATCAATGTTTTTGGAGGGAAATAAAGTCACCTTTGATCTCTCTGATTAATGATAAATGAAGGTTTATAGCATCATATGTTTGACGTGTTAAGTATTTATTCACCTTTATCAAAAGCCAGGAAGTGGAACAAGAATATATCATGAGGATACGTATTCAAGAGAAAAAAATCACACGTTTATAATTTAGTCAAAGGTTTATTATATAATATATATACAAAACAACATATATTCAATATTTACATAACCTCTAGCTTGTCTCTCACATCTGTTTGCAGCAGGGTTTTATACACCAATGATCTCAGGACATGGAGCTTCAGCACAGACTCAGCGGTTTGTTACTGTGGTGAGTTTCCTTCAGTGAAGAGCTCCTCTCTCAGTTTGTAGTAGCTTTCCTTCATGTCCATCAGCTCCTGGTGAGTCCCTCGCTCTTTAGCTTTGCCACCGCTTACAACAACGATCTGATCTGCGTTCTCGATGGTCTTCAGCCTGTGAGCGATCACCAGGAGGGTCTGGTTGGGGATGCTGGAGAGAGACTGCTGAATCTGTGCAGAGGCAGAAGGAAAACAACATGCTATTAGTTACCAGCTGAGTCTGTTTTTAGGTGAAAGCAGGGCTCATGGACATTAGTAGAAACCTGTATTGTATTCACAGAAGGAATTTAAAAATACACAACTCACATTATCAGGACATGTTTTAAATAAATTAATAACAAATATTATTTGGCATAACAGAGAGAGAGAATAAGCTGTTCTGTTAAAGCGATAACTATTTTGTTATAAAATACATTTATTTTTTTAAATGATCCTAAATAAGAGGTGTGTTGTGTTTTAATTCTGTGAGTACACTTTGTTTTGTGAGACAAATAAAAAGATGAGACTGATTAGCAACGCATCCTGAGAACATAACTAATAATTCAATAACACCCGCAATTTTACAGAAACTGTAAATAACCTCTGCAGTCTTTCTATGGCAGTATATCATTTGTCATGCTTTTTAATACTAAATTATTTAGAACAATAAATTCACTAATTGTCACTAACAGACATAAATATTAACAGAACTACCGCTAAGTTTCCATAAAAATATATAAATCTATGTGCATGTTTTAGTAGCATAGAGAGAATACAAAGTAACACCTGACGAGATGGTGAAACACCCGTGGACTCAGCGGTGTGAGGTTTGAAAGTAGCCAATCAGAGAGCGTTATTCATTTCTCCTTACTGCCTATCCGGATTCCAGCATTCTGGTATCATAACAGTTTACCGCGTGTAGCTGTCTCAAGTGTTTCGCTGAGTGTTGTCATGTTTTTCATTTTGCTGGGCATATTCAGGTTTTTTTTTTTCACCATATCCAAAATATGTGTTTTGTTTTTTTCAAAATTCACAGGAGCCACTTTGCTAGAGCGCCACTTAAAGCTATATGTATTTTTGCGTTTAGTAACTACCACGTAGGGAGGGTCAAAGCACATTAATCTTTGCATTTTTGAGTGAAAATTTAATTTTCGTGAATCAGACACTGATTATCATGCTGAAAACTAAGTTAATCAAGCAATTTATATTGAGTATCCTAAGGGTAATGTTCCAACTTTATTATTTTTATTTTTTTTAGTAAGAACTGATTTTCTATTTATGGACTCCTGGAGTGGTGAAGCTGTGGACCCTTCACTGTTTAATCTGTAGCATCAGACATGCTTGAAACATTAACCTAGAAGCTTCTGGCTGCTGAGGAAACCTTTAAATGTGCATCATACCTTATTTTCACTCTCAGTGTCCAGAGAGCTGGTGATTTCATCCAGGATTAGGACCTTGGGCTGTCTGACGAGAGCTCGAGCGATGGCGATCCGCTGCCTCTCACTTTTAGCTAACTGACCTCCACTTTCACCCACCTCTGAGAAATGGACAACATAAAATCAAAGATTTAGATTTAACATGCAAAATGTAAAAAAAACAACACATTAACTCTCCAAAAAATGCATTTGTTTTTATGCACAGAGTCAAGTTTGCTGCAAAGGTTTATCAGACATACAAACAGGTCTGCATGCAGCCGTGTAAAAAAGCCTGAGAGGAGTGTTCACCTGTATCGTAGCCTTTCTCCAGCTGCGTGATGAAGTCGTGGGCGTTGGCTTTCATTGCTGCTTCCTTGATTTTATCCAAAGAGCAGCCTTTAAGCCCGTATTCAATGTTTTGTCTGATGGTGCCAGAGAACAGCACAGGGTCCTGGTTCACCACAGCAATCTATTGGACACACATAACACATTATACATGTAGATATGTGTAGACAGTCTTCTTACATGTATAGATTATTAATATATCAATTCATCTCTTTTGTCTCCCTCCTCTCACTCCCAACCCAGTCTCAAAAATGTGTTTTTTCTTCACCCTGTCACAAAAGTGCATACTCATAGGGGTTCATCTGATTGTTGAGCTGTTCTGTTTTATTGTGTGGTCTCTACCTTACAATATGAAGTGTCTTGAGGCAACGGTTGTTGTGAGTTGGTGCTATATGAATTAAACTGAATTGAAACTTAAATTTAATTAAGAATTTACACATTTAATACCATGATCATTTATTTTTGCTAAATTTGAACAAAGAGGTAATTTTAGAAGGAGACTGAAGCTTTAATCAAAGAACAGGTTGACTGATCAGGAAAAGGCTCTACCACGTAGGGAGCCTTTTCCTGATCAGGAAAAGGCTCTGATGATGAATTACCTTCTTGTGGAGGAACTGGTGATCATAGGATTTTAGTGGTTTGCTGTCCAGCAGGATTTCTCCCTCCTGGGGCTCATAGAATCGCTCCAGCAGACTCACACAGGTACTTTTTCCTTCTCCAGATGGACCCACCAGTGCCATCATCTGACCAGGCTTCAGCTCCAAGGAAAAGTCCTGAAACAAGTGATAAATGTAAGAACAGCAGTGGGTATAGTAACAGAATAAATGGACAACACAATCACCCCCACTAACCAACCCATCTATCTTGCGGTCTCACCTGCAGGACTGTTTTGTTGGGGTTAGCAGGATAGGAGAAGCTGAGACTCTTGAACCTGATGTGTCCTCTCAGCTGATCAGGTTGGAGTTTTCCATCTGTGCTGACCACAGCCTGTCGGTCCAGGTATTCAAACACTTTCCCAGCAGCCCCCACTGAGTTCAGCATGTCACCAAAGATGTAGGTGAGCGTCTGGGAGATACAGGATTAACAAACATGATAACACATGTTTGAATTTACAGTGTCTATAAGTGCAGTTTGTTAAATGCATTAATTTTCTCAGATAATCACATTTTTAAAAATAATGTAGCTTAAATGCTCTGAACCACTGAGATATGCTAGCTCATCTGATCTCTCTGTTATCTCTGCTCAGGATTACCTAAAAATGTTGTGAGGCCTGTGTAAGGTCTTATGTTCCAACAATAAATTATGTGTTTGTATTTAATTCCTTTTATCTAAAGAGTCTACAAATCGTACCTCTTATTCACCCACAAATGCATAAACGGTGCCACAGATTTTGTGAATTGTCCTGTCAAAAATAATGAACTACTTTGGCGTGCCAGATCTGAGCCACGGTTGTATTAAAGGAAATGATAGTGCACAAAGCATTATGGGATACCCTGATGTTGTCTCCAAGATTTGACTGGTACAGGATGAAGGAAACCAGGTTGCCTGTGGTCATCTGTCCTCTCTGAATGAAAAGCCGACCATAGTATAACACTAAGACCTGCATGACCAGCCCTGTCAGCTGCAGACACACAAACACATCACATGGTGTTAAAACTGTAATACACAATGATCTCTGAGAAACACACAAAAACACAGTAGCTTCTCACCCTCCGTGCAAGCAGGTAAATAGCCCTGACAGTGGACTGTCGAATGCTGAGCTTGTGTGTGTTCATCAAGCAGTTGTCATAGCGACGGGTCTCGTGTTTTGCTGTGTTAAAGCTTCGTACCACACGAATACCGGACACTACCTCATTTGCAGCTTCATTTGCCAAAGCCATTGAGTCCTGCATCGCTAAAGACAATCTCTGAGGAAAAAGAGAAGGAAATATAGAAATATAGTAATTATTGTTATACAGAAACAGTAATAATGTTGCTCTTGATCACAGGGAACAAGATTCCTGTGTTATCAACATGAACAAATCAATCATTATAGTGGAAGGAGATATGTTTAGAGTTTAAAATTACACATAGGAGAAATCTTTTTTTTTGTTTCAGCTTGTAAGACATATACATGCTTTGATCTGAACAAATGTTTTTGATTTTTTTTTTTTTGTTTCCTTCTGCAAACCAGCCATAGATCTGTCAGGACTCAGGTGGCGTGAACATTCTTCTCTCCAGCTCAACAAATCGAAAATTAAGGACATGATTGAGGATTTCAGGAAAAATTCCAGCACACTTGATGTCACAATCGTCAAAGCTCAAACTGATTCAAGACAGAGTTTTGACAATCTTTGAAGAAGTTCTGCAGATCAAATTGTAATTCATTACCTGATAGTGTGTGTCATAGATGTTCTGTATGAGGCCGGTGATAGGAGTCTCCATCAGTACAAGAAATGTGAGCTTCCATGAGAGGCTCAGCATTAGGGAGATCATGCCCATTGTTTTGATGAACGTCCTCAGCAGCACGTTGACATTCAGACACACTGTTCTTCCCATCAGGGTGGTGTCTTTAGACAACCTGGATGTGATTTCACCTGCACAGAGAAAAAAAACATTTACTTTGTTCCATCTTCAGGCTATTGTGTAACTTATTGTTCAGGCTTTATCTGACATGCTTTGTCTTTCGAGGGCATATGTCAGCCTTACCTGTCTTTATGGTTTCAAAGAATCCAATTTCCTGTTTGGTCAAAGCCCCAAACAGCATAACTTTGATTCGGCACGTAAACGAGTGTATGGCACAAGTCAAGAGACCCCCTCTGCAGCCGGCACTGACAGAACTAATTAATCAAAGAGAAAATCTGTTAGATGTTACCTGTGAGGAACAGACAGAGGATAAATGTGGAGGAAAAACACTGTCTGCCTCATACCTTCCCAGAGAGTAAAGGCCCATGAAGATGAGAGCAGACAGGAAGTCATTCTCCTGGTAATTACTTCCAAGGATGTCAATGACTCTCCCAGTGTAGAAAGGGATGAACATCTCACCTGGGAAGAGATGCACCAGGTGATATATCAATCCGAATCACAATACTGTATTAATGCCTAAGAAAATATTTATAATGGCATTAATCAGTCCCAGAAAATCCCAAATCAAAAGCATCACTGTGACTATTAGATTACAGACCAGCCATTAGTCTGATCGTGTAATCGTGGCTCTTTGATCGTGGCTCAAAGAGTTGGCAGTTCGTCTTGTAATCGGAAGGTTGACGGTTTGAGCCCCGGCTCCGACAGTCTCGGTCGTTGTGTCCTTGGGCAAGACACTTCACCCATTTGCCTACTGGTGGTGGTCAGAGGGCCCGGTAGCGCCAGTGTCCGGCAGCCTCGCCTCTGTCAGTGCGCCCCAGGGCAGCTGTGGCTACAATGTAGCATCCCCAGTGAGTGAATGTGTGTGTGGATGACTGAAATGTGAAGCGCTTTGGTCCTTAGGGACTAGTAAAGCGCTAAATACATAAATACAGGCCATTTACCATTAGATATCAACTCTTCTGAGGCTGTTATCCAAAATGTAAATATTAATTCCCCTGTGTGCGCTCTTCTGGACAGAGGTGTCGGATGTTGTTCCTGGGATCTGCTGGAGGCACTCGCCTAGCTTGGGAGTCATCGCATCTAGAGCAATTAGTGCTGGGACCACTGTTACCTTCACCTCCACATCTTCTCGAGCTCTTCTCTGAGCCCTTGCTACTTATCCAGCATTTCATGTTCCTTCTTCCTGGCTAAGAGAAGATCTCGAGCCCTTTTCACAATATTACAGTTTTCTGAGATACTAATTTTTGGGGTTTTCAGTAGTTGTCAGTGATATCATCAAAATTTAAAGAAATAAACACTTATATCAGTCTGTGTGGAATGAATGTATACATTATACAAGTTTTTTTTTTGAATGAATAGTAAACTGAATCAACCTTTGGATGATATTCTAATTATAAGACCAGCACCTATATAGAGATTTACAGATTTCAGATGCTGAAATATGAAATCTACTTACAGATGACAGCCAGCGACAGGAACACAAGTCCTCCAAACAGCAGGGGATAATCGGGTCTGTACAGGCGGAGGACTCTCATGAAAAGAACTCTCGCCTTCTGTTTCTTCTTTTTACCTTCGACCTCTTCGTCGGTGTCCGGGATGGTGATCTCCCAAAACAGCGCTGCAGCGAGCGAAGCTCCGCTGAACATGACCCAGCAGCGCACATCTCCCAGCTGGCCGCACTGGCTCTCCTCTCTGTAAAGCGCGTTGGTCCCGGTTTCAAACACCGCGGGGAGCAGACTGTGCGCTGTAATAAACCGAATCAACAGCGCTTTGGGGTCCCCGAGTGTGATTAGAGAGACACCGATAAGTGCTAACCATCGGAGAGCCGCAGAGAGCCAGAGACGCGTAAAGTGTCCAAAGACGCTGTAAAACACCGCAAATCCTGACGCGTAAAACAACAAAAGGTCGACAGAAACTGCTAAAATAAAAGCAACGACTTTGCGCATTGTTGTTGCTGTGATCGCTGCCATATTTCGGCAACACTCGTCCTCAAATGACCTGCTGCGTCGCAGGACCAGTGTTAGGTTTAGTTTGCTTTCAGTTTCATTTTCTTACAGGATGAGGGGTTTCCCATAAGTCCAAAATACAGAAGGGAACACCAGCTGAAGCACGATGCAGGACTGCTAAATACGTCAACATAATCAGCACTGCTGTCCAAACAGGCATCGCTCCCTTTACAACTGAAACTGTACATTTAGTGTGTGAGACATTGTTCCTTAAAAACAGCCTTTAAAGTGATTATTCACTGAAATAAGCAGGCTCAGTAAATCTTTCGACAGTTTATATTTCAATTTGAATTCCACACGACTGTGTCAGACTTGTGATAGGTCATATGTTTGTCATTTTCGGCATCTAATTATGTGCCATGCAGTTTCAATACTGGGAAGAATAAACTACTGTTCTAGATCCCTGAACAACTCGGACTTTTACTTTTAAGGGGAGGGTATCTCATGGTAAATACCTCAGACAGCTGCTTTTGCTCCTAGTGTTTATAAATTATATATCTATGAACAGGCTTAAGAAACTTCTGGGGTTTATTTCAAAGAAAAGCGTAATATCTGCAATTCCTCCAGTAAGTCAAGTAGTTAAAAAAATATACCAATAAATCAAATACCAGTTAAATCAAAGATCAAATATTGTAAGCTTAATTTTTGTTGTATTTCAAAGCTAATAGTTAAATATCAACATTAACATTATACTTTTGATAATAAACAGAAACATGGGAGTTATTTTTGTTTATTTAATTATTGGTAAACGTGTTGTTCAGTGTTTCCATATTACAAGCTGACTTAGTTGACAGGTTTGCCAGAAGTGGGTCACAGCTACTGTTAGGACAACAAACATGTCACTGATCAAAGAAGGTGGGTAACTGATTTCCTAGAACGACTTTCTCCTCTGTGCCGTGTTCATCGATGGTGACGATGTAGGCCACGCCTCCGCTGGAGCCATCACGGTTCATAGCCAAAGAGAGAGCTGTGGCAAAGAATAAGAGCATCAGTAAGACAGGTGCAGAGAACATGTAAAAAATAATTAAATACTTATAATGAAAAAAATATTGTATGTAGTCAAATCAAAAAATGTTTAACAAAAGCCAGAAACAAACGTGGAATAACAATCTTACTGTTGACAACAAACTGCTGGCACTCCTCCTTTCTCATGCCTCTGCGATACTCAGCATCAACAAACCCGTAAACATACGAGCTGCCGGAGCCGCCGACTGCAAACGGTTGACGTGTCAGGAGTCCTTTTAGAGTTGCAAACACCTGGAGGTCAAAGGGCACAGGAACACAGGGAACGTCAAGTGTGTTGGTTCAGTAAGATGTCTTATTAAAAGCATTAGAAAAGCAGCTTATATGCTGATATATTACCTCAGAGGGAGTTCAGACACATTATTTTCACATTATTAAAATTAATTTAATCTGTGATTTTTTTTAAATGCTCACTTTAGTTTTCAGGCCCCTCTTCTAAGGAACCAGCTTCCAGTTTGGATTTATGAGACAGACACCATCTCTACCTTAAATATTCGGCTTAAAACTTTCCTTTTTGCTAAAGCATATAGTTAGGGCTGGACCAGGTGACCCTGAATCCCTCCTTAGTTATGTGGCAATAGGTGTAGGCTGCTGAAGGATTCCCATGATGCATGGACTGTTTCTTCTTCAGGCACCTTTCTCACTCAATATATGTTAATAGACCTCTCTGTATTGATTTACACTTGTTATTAATCTCTGGCTCTCTTCCATAGCATATCTTTTATATTGTCCTCCTCCTCTCTTCCGCAACCGGTCGCCTCCAACAGAACCAGGCTCCCTGAGACTCCCTGGAGGTTTCTTCCTGTTAAAAGGGAGTGTTTCCTTTCCACTGTTGCCAAAGTCACAGCAAGTCATATGGTTGTTGGTGTTTCTCTGTATTATTGTGGGGTCTACCTTAAAATATAAACTGCCTTGGGGCAACTGTTGTTGTGATTTAGCACTATATAAATAAAATTAATTGAATTCCTCCTTAAGCATTGTAGCTAAAAACATGTTTACCAACCTGCCCTCCATTTCGTCTGTCCCAGCCGGCCACAATCAGATGTGCTGACAGCTCCTCTTTGTATTTGTATGAAATGTTCTTCACCAAAGTAGCAGCTGAGCGAACCTGAGGATCCTCACCTATCTCAATACTGACAGAATACAAAATAAAGTTAAAGACATCATGAAACTGCATCAGAAGGTGCAGACTCAAGTTAACTCTACTTGCGCTCTAAAGAAGGAAAACATCTGGAAATCTATAAATGAGGCTAAATGTGAGGTGCTTGAATAATAAAAGGTGATTAGGTCACAAAGAGAGTTTGATATGTGTTTCACAGAGCACTGCACTGGCACTTTGACATACTTCCACTTCCTGGACCACGGTGTGATCGTACCCGTCTTCAGAACAGAGCTATCAGAAGTAAGGTGTTGGGATTGCACTTGATATGCATGAAATGTAAGGAAATCTCAATTTACTGTCTAGAAAAACTTTACAGTAAACTGTGGGTTGAATACTGAGCTGCATATTATTCTTTTACTCTGTTTGAATCAAATTTGAGTCAGTACAATGTTTGCATTCCTTCATCAGCTGATGCATGTGATCTGTAGCTAATTAATGGTTCTAGACCACTCTCTGGTCACCACCACACCACTTACTGAACATGCTGCTGTTTCAGCTCTGATCTTTACCAACTCACACCACAATACCTGCAGTCATTTTTTTTAAGTTTGTTTTTTTTAAAAAAGTTTTTCCTCTCTTTTATTAATTTTAGTGAACAGGAAACAGGAAAGCAAGTAGAAAGCGAGCATGGAAGACATGAACCAAAGGGCTTTAGAACCCAGCCAAAGTAGCCCACCCCATTCATTTTAGATCTCTGCTCTTTATTATCATGTGAGATTTTGATTAATTGAAGTGTTCAAATTGTTTTAGCTTTTTTATGCAATAATTTATGAACTTCTGAAAAAAATAGATTATTTTGTATTGTAATAAAACATATCTAGTGGGAAGTGTGTAACCTTAACATACAGGCTTGAGGAGTATTTTACCTTCCATGTGAGAGGAAAAATATACAATATAGTACATTATAATACATAATAAATTTTTATCCTAATTTATGACAGGATCACAGTGTCCGAGTCCTTCTTTCACTAGTTTACCTGTGCACATCCAGCTGGTAGTTGACTATCTCAGCGATGGTCTGAGCGTCTGCTGCAGATCCTGACAGAGCACAGTAGATCTTGTCATGGAGGGGAGACAGTTTGTTCATCACCCTGTTCACCACCGTCTCTCTGCATGGATGATGAAGGGAGAGAGTGTAACTGTGTTTAAGGGACTAGAAGCACACATGGCGAACATTTGAGATGTTTAAAAAATAAAATCATTCATGTCATGATAACGAGTCAAGTTTAGTTATGTTGCAAATTTAAGCACACACGTTCGTCTTATGTGTGCATTAAACACTTTATTATTATGCAGACAGAAATGGAAACTTACCCAGCAGACACTCGGGAGTCAGACCCCAGCACGACCCCACCATCAAACTCTATGGCGATGATGGTTGTCTGCAAACAATGACACACAATGACAGCAGCTGATTGATTCAGTTAAACCTGCAGCGGTAACTTCCGCGTTTGTGCCACGAGGTCAGAGAGTGTGCAGCGCTGTAACAGTTCACCAACCTTCTTAAAAACATTAAGGAAAATTCATTACTTACTCCTGTTTTCACCTCCTCGGACAGCCATTCTGGTCCCGTTTCTTCAAACATGATAATGAACTGCAGAGACTCCGGTAACGACACACGGACAGTGGAGGTGACTCCTAACGTAAACCGAAACCTTCAGCCGAGCAGCTCCGGTTTAATTTTACTTTTTAAGGTTTTAAAACCTCCTCCGAAGCTGTCTTTGTTTCCAGTCTGATCAACAGAATCAATTCTACAGTCAAGTTTTAGACGGACGCCATGTTTTCCTGAATAAATTTGAAACTGAAAGTTAAATCGTTCCAACTCTGCAGCGTCACAGCCTGTAATTCAATCAGCTGAGCTTCACTGTACATAATCTATACACGTTCTGTGGCAATAAAGGTATGAAAGCAAACATGCCCAGCTGTTTCTGATAGAATCCTGTGGATTTTTGTGATTTTTATTTCATTAGATCACCAATGACTTCACACGTAATAACAGCTGGATGGTGTTCAACAGCTTAACAGTAAGGTGACGTCTGCTTTTAAATCTATCAGAAGGACGTCACTAAAAAGTTTGCAAACCAAAGCTTATATGAAATATAGAGAACCAATAATGTAATGTACTTGATCAGACCGCAAACTACTGATGTTCATCCAGAATATCCCAGAGAGAGTCAGTCACACAGACAACCATTCATGCTCACAACCGATGGGCAGTTTAGATTCACCAATTAACCTAACCCCACTAACAGCATGTGTTTGGACTGTGGGAGGAAGCCACTCTGCTGCCCACTCTACTTCCATATGGAAAGGATTTTAAAAATACAAATCTACGAGTCACCATATTTTCACGCAGAGAATCATTCAGGACTGAACCAAATACTTGTACAAAGAGGAGATTCATTGGCTCTGGTGCATCTTTATGTTGTGATATTTTCATTAAATAAGGGTGATGAGTAGTGATGGGAGTGGTCTCTTCCAAGTTGACAATACTCCCATTGATAGGACCTGAGTGGTCACCGAACAAATTACTGAAAATAAAAATGATGTAAATCATATCCCAAGAACTTGATTTTTTTTTTTTGTTAATGATTTCATCATATCATCTTCAAACATCTAACTATACAAAAATCATTTAAAAGAAAGGTGCTCCATTCCTTCAGCAGAGTTTAAAAAAACTTTAATTCTCTTTAATTCGTCTAAAAAAAAAATTAAACAAAAGCTTTGGAAAATGTAATATTTTTTATTCATTTTATCTTTTCACATAAAAACACAAAACATGCATTTTGGTCACAGAACAGAACAGACAGATAAATTCTGTATAAACGAGCCTGCTTATGATTTCATAACGAGACTCGGTTTTAACAGCAGTGTTTTTGTGGTTCACAGGTTTTATATTTGGCAGAATGTTAACTTGTATTTCGTGTGTCTGACTTTGTGACATCCTGATCCTAAACAGACCAAACGGGTTAAACAAAACTAGCTTTGAAACAACTACTCTGAGATTTCATTGGTGGTTTTTTCGCAGGAAGAAGGAAGCAAGTCACTCATCATGGAACCTGGGCAGTTTGTCACCAGGTACAACCACATGCTCCACCCCCTTTTCAGTTATCACCACCAGGTGAGCGACACCCCCGCTGACGTTGTCTCTGCCCATGGCCAGGGCAAGAGCTGTGAGCAGGGAGGGATGAAGCAAAGAGAGCAGGAAAAAAATAGTTAAGCCAAAGATAGTTAAGTTAATAATTTTTCAGGATATAGTTATATTTTTACTTTGTTAGAGTTATTTGATATTACATTTTGCAATATCCTACTGTATATTACTGTATACTTCTATTCATATTGTATATATTGTATATCTTATTCCTCTGTTCCTCTGTCTCTATTGCTGCATTGAGCATGTGTATGACAAAACAATTTGTCATACACATGCTGTTTGCATCAGCAGCACAGCTCTCTGTATGTTGTTCTTTTGCCAATGACTCTGATTGGCTGTGGCATTTTTTGTCCCAGAGGTAAATGTTGCTGGTCTCAGGACATCGCTTGGAAAATCATGTTGCAGCCCCAAAAGTTGATTCGGTTCATCTGGATGTAGCATTTTCAGTGAGAGAAACGTTTTGACACTCTTCCAAGTGACTCCTTCAGTCTCAGCTGACTGCAGGTTTCTCCAACCTTATAAACAGTACATTTACATAATGACTGAAACCAGCACCGCTGAGGAAACAATGTGCTGGGAGGTCAGCTCCTTCATCATTAATATTCCAATTCTCATGACCGTTGATCAACACCTACTAATCAAAGCTCATTGATAAGAATAATCAATGGCCATTCACAGAGAGTTGGGGAATGGCTGCAATCACAGCATTGTAAGATGGTGAGAGGTGTACCCTTAGCCCCCCCCCCCCTCAATTTAGAGGTGGTCTTTCCCTTTTCACGTAAATGACATCCTTGACTCCCCGCTCAAGGAGAGGAAGAAGTCACTTGGATGAGTGACAAAACGTTTCTCCCATTGAAAATCCTACATCCAGATGAACAGAATCGACTTTTGGGGATTTACTTACCTGTATGATTGAGCATGTGTCAAGACCATAATGCTGCATATTTTTTATTTTCATAGTAAAATCAATTTCCTGTAAAGCCATTTTGTAAATTTTAATATGAACATTGTGAAAAATCAGTTTATTAAAGTGTGTAAACATGCATTAAAAAAAAGAAAGAAATTCATACCGTTAGTGGCAAACTGCAGGCATTCGTCCTTCGTCATGTTGGGTTTGTATTTAGCATCAACATAACCGTATATATATGTGCTTCCTGAGCCACCAATAGTAACCTGCTGACTGATCAACATCCCGCCCAGAGACACCACGTACACCTGGAGAGAGAAGGTGCAGTTAGACACAGCAGAGTGGACTCGCTGTCATCATCACTGCTTATAGCTTCAGTGATCTTCTACCTGTGGTCCGTTCTTCTTGTCCCAGCCTGCTGTGAGGAAGCCGGCCTGCAGCTCATCTTTGTTTTTGTAGCACAAATCCTTCAACACGGATGCTGCTGCTATCACCTGAGGAGGACTCTCCATCTGGACACTGCAAGAGGTCACAGAGGAGGACACAGAGCCAAAGTTTATTCATTTTAAATGTGTGTAGGTTAAGAGTCAACTACAGTATGTATGAGAGAAGAAGGATGTTGGAAAAGTAAAAAATGTTTTTTAATTGATAAAGTAGGATTACTAAAACATACTCCTGTGTGTATTGTACATGACTTTTATGTGCAGACACGTGAAAGACATACCTGTGGAAGGACAGGTGGAACTTTGCAGCCTTGATGACAGCCTGAGCGTCTGCGAGCGAACCGGCCATGCAGCAGAAGATCCGGTCGTGGACCTGAATCACCTTGTTGATGGTCTTAGATGAAACATACTCTCTGAAGATAAAGTGAGAATGAATGTTTGAATGAAAGATTAAAACAAAGATCATTTTCTGCTGTTTTTTGTTCTTGTTTCTTGTATGATTAGATTTTGGTTTATTTGGTAACATCCTAAAGATTAGTCGCATGGAGCAGTAATTTTGATTGTTATTAGCAAATGGATCGCTGAGTGACACTTTTTGTGATTACTGTGAGTTTGTAGGATTGATTTTGAGCAGTTGATATGTTGTGTTTTAAATATATATTTTCTAGAGGAGTCAGCATGACCAACCATAGCGTCTCAGTGACTCTTAGTTTGTTCCTTAAGTCACTACAGTGGACAAAGGCACAAAACTCTGAGACTTCAGTAAGAAATGTTTAATCTGTGTTTTAAATGAAATATTAAATATTACACTGTGTATGTTTATGTTCATCTTTTTGTCTCTTGCCTTGTTAAAAATGTTACTAAGTAGTCGCTCTGTTGTATTAAAGAATAACAATAAAGGCAGCTTCCTCACCCTCCCATTGAAGCCCTGGAGTCTGACCCGATAACGACCCCTCCATCAAAAATGGCAGCCAGGATGGTGGTCTGAGGGAGGAGAGAGGGAATGGTGGTTTTCAGGACAGAATAAATATGAAACCCAACACAAGGTAATCCCAGAATTACAGGCAATTTTTTTCTTATAGTTTTGTGTTCATTCATGAAGGCTGAACCACGCTATGAATTGTGGGATTTAGAGTTCTAAGAAAGGATTTGGGCTGCTCATTGAAAACGAAAGCAAAGCTGATCGTTTGCTTTTTAGAAACTTGAAAAATCAAAACTCGTTTAGAGCTCACAAAATAACTTTTACTCATTATGAACCATCAACTGGATGTGATTTAAGTTAGTTTTAGGTTCGTGTTGAGGTAAACGCATCACCTGTTCAAACGCGACATCGGCTAGATGCTTAAACCTCTTATTTCACACACGATGACTTCTATGTTTCAATTTTAGATAAAAAATACTCCTCACCTGGTGCAGGTTTACTTACCCCTGTGCTGACTCCTTTGACTCGTGAGTCCGTGCAGTGTTTCTCCATGTTCACTCCAGTAGGATCGAAAGAGAGGAAGGAGCTGACGCTCAGAACAGCGACCTCAGGCGCTCCGAGACGCGCAGAGGAGCCGCACTCACCTCCACAATGGCGCTAGCAAATGTCTTCGAAACTCCCGCACCTGGCTTTAATTTCGACAACGCAGGGAGGTAAGAGCTCCTTTTAATGTTCTCAGAGCTGCAGACTGAATCAGTGAGGACAGAAATTAAGTTAAATCGTCGGTTAGACAGAACTTTTATCCTGATCAAAAACGAAACTAACTTTTCATGCTTTTATATCAGATTAATCAGTGATGATGTAAAGATCCCTGTAATTATAATATGTAGTTACTTCTAAGTTGTTCTACACACACACACAAACGGCCCACCTGCCCCCACACCCTCACCTCTCTCTCCTACTTATAGAAACGCTGCATTAGAGGGTCTCTTTGATGGAGGAAACACTCCCAAACCTATGAAAACAGGCACCACCATCGCAGGAGTGGTGTTCAAGGTGAGTATTACACTGCTCTGATATAAGTATGAATGAATAAAATAATGGCCTGCTGTGTTTACTCCATGAGTTATAACTTTGATAATACAGTATTAAATGCATACCAAACTCACTCTCATGACAGCTACACAAAACTCCACGAGTATCTTTTATTTATTCAAATCAAATTTCATCTTGTATTAATGCAATAATCTTAGCATCAGAGAATCAGACAAAAGCGACTTACACTAATAACACAATGAGCACTAATAATAAACCTTTGCTTTCACTTTGGTGGACTTTGGTGGTGCTTGTATAAGACTAGTTTAAAATTTCTCAAATCAAGCAGACAGAAATGACTGAAATATAATCAAAAACTAAATGGTTCTTTTTATCAAAAAAAAAAAAAAAAGCGGAGCAGCAGAAAGTTCACAGTTGTAATTAAAAGACTAAAACAGTATCAAATACTCTGATTTGTCTCTGCAGGATGGGGTGGTGCTGGGTGCAGATACTAGAGCCACGTCCGATGAAGTGGTGGCTGATAAAATGTGTGCCAAGATCCATTACATCGCTCCAAATATATAGTAAGTGTCATTAGAGGG
>VUQR01035624.1:156438-169631 GCA_015108515.1 Hemichromis elongatus
CTTGTGCATTTGTGTGTATCAGATGACATGGAATGTGTGTGTGTGTGTGTGTGTGTGTGTGTGTGTGTGTGTGTGTGTGTGTGTGTGTGTGTGTGTGTGAGAGACGCTGTCATCTCAATATGAACCAAAATCTCTGAGGAATGTTTCCACCAACCTGCTGAAACTGTGTTATGAAAAAAAATTTTTTTCATAAATACATAAATACATTTATCTGGAAGTTCTACTTCTACCATCAATGTTGATGTTGAAAACATTTCATAGTTTTAAACTAAGAATTCATTTTTCTCAAGTACGTCTCTGATTCTACTCTTTTTCCTCTCACAGTCTATTTCCTGACATCTAATATATTGAAAATCATTTTTAAAAACTCAGTATAGTGTGAAAGTTTTATAAACACACATTTGTGTTTGTGGTAAATCCTATTTTTTTTGTCTTCACATTCATGTATGCAGGATTATTTGTTTATAAGTGTTCACCTGTGTTTGTGTGTTTCTGTAGTGTATCACATGCAGGAGGATGGATGGATAAAGGTGTGTAAGGAGGATGTGTCCGAGTTGATCCACCGCTACAGGAAGGGAATGTTCTGAGTTTTACTCCAATATCAGCGAACTATCATCATCCTCATCATCATCATCATCATCATCCAGTGATGTGTGTTCAACGTGATTATTGGTTATTGAATTTTACATTATGTAAAAGAACATCTCAATGCTCTAGCCCTACAAGCTTATGCATTTTAGTATATATTTTGTGGTTGAAAGACGAATGATTAAAGTTAATTTACTCACAGAAAACCAACTCCAAATAAAGACTGTTCTTCAACTGACTCTGTTATGTAATCATCAAGTTTCAGGTACAAACGTATTATGTTTTTTTATAACAAAATATAAAAAATTATTTATTTAAAAATAAAACATCATGAAACACTAAAAATATATTACCAGATGGTAGTTGTCATTTGCTTTCCATCAGCAACAAACTAAAGAATATGTCAAATTAAAACCTATATAATCAGTATACATCTTCTTGGTCTTTTGTGCTATAATAAAGCACATAACATTGAAAAAGCTGTTAAAACAGTGCTGCTTTGCTATGTCATTAGTTGCTGTGCAGATAGGGGACAACACAGGAATACAGTGGGACTGTAAGGGGTGAGATGACATGTTCAGGTCATATTTACACAGTGAAAAGTTTAAAAAAAAATAAAATTCTGTTTTAATAAACTTACAGAAACATTTCCTGCAACACAAAAATAAATGTATTACTTTCCCTGCCTTTGGACTTCAAACAGATTTTGCCGTTTCAATATCATGAGTTACTCTGATACTTCAGCTACAGTCACACTAGGGTTAGAGAACCAAAATTACTACAAACACGTGGAACCAATTTGAGGTCTTCCGATATTGAAATGGTTGCTTCAAAGACAGGGACCAGGTAAGAGATCTCTTCCAGTCTGTTGCCATCTTAAAAGTGACTTTGGTGTCTAAACAGCCATAAAATGCTTACAAGTCAGTCTGCTATCAATTTTATGTTGAACTAAGTCAAGTTGGCACTTTGTATCAATCTGTCTGCAGTATCACCGTTATTAGCTGCGATGAATTTGAAATCTGTTGGCTTCTCCATCAGACCTGTGAATGCACCACGTTCTAACAACAGCAGTTCAAAAATTACAGAGCAAGTGATGTAGTCACAAAATAATTTAATAGATAGTTCTATGCATGTATTTCTCTCTGACAGCAGTGAGAAGACGCTGAAGAAGTACGACTATGTTTATGATATAAGAGTGAATTCTTCCAATAGAAATGACTGGGGACTGTGTGGTCCTAAGGTGGAGTGCAGAGTTGATTTGTTGCAAACTATTCAGCCATATAAACCAGCTGACACTTGTGATGGGTAGTATATGTTTTTGCAACAGACTATTCTAACAAAGTCTCAGCTACGTCTCAATGTTATGTAATTGCAACTGTTGGGGAAAGTAAAAGAAAGAAACTCATGACCGTTGCTCTGTGTGAATGCCTTAGAAAAAAGGCAGAGATGTTTTATTGTGCACCAGTCTCTGTGACTAATGTGAGTAAAAGCCTTAAACACTTGAACCTGTTCCGCTCATGCTAAAAAGGAAAACAGTATACCTGTCTTTAGAACTCGTTTCAATATAATCAATCAATGTTTCTAAAAATAAAATCAACCAGCATTAAGAAGTATATCTAAAGCATAACTATAAAACACACCTATAGCAAAATAATAGATGCTGTTTGGAGTTATATTTAGCAGAATTTGAGGTAAATTGACTGCCACAAACCTCAGTACCATGTGTGAAATTCATTAAATTGTATCCTCACTTGGAGAAATAAATAAAGGAGCAGATGAGCTGTTCATCCAGGGAAACTGACTCAGAGTGACTGCAAACTGTTGCCAATATTTCTGCTGCTAATAAATTAGACATTGATTAATTACATACTTTCCCCAGTCTAAGAGTTAGAGTCTGTCAACATGCAATTATATAAGACTGCAGAAAAATTACAAATGAAAAATCAGAGAAATCAGTTACACACTACTAGGTTTTTGTGGTCACGTGGAGCCTGCAGACCTATTCTCCCTTCACTGTGACTGAGGCCTAATAGATCTGTGATAAGTTAAAATGTTACCTGGTGAAATACTCTTTTAACAGTTACACATAAATCATGTTGTAGCTAAGTGTACAGTGTATGAAATGACAAAGAGACAGAAATTTGGAATATTGGGGACTTTATTGAAAGGCAAAAGTTAAAAAGAAAATGCAACAGCAACACAATTTCCAAGTGATAATTTCAACACCACATGTAATCTAAACATCACTGTTTAACTCCTAAATGTTTACATAAGAGAGGAAAAGCCCTATAAAATCCCTAAATATGAACAGAAAGCATTTTCAAGAAAATATCACGCAAGCCGTCAGAAGCTCAGTTTAAACAAAATCAGATAACAAACCAAAGATCAAAACTTTTTACACTAAAAACACAAAAGAAACAACAAAATTATATTTTTAAATTGAGAATAACCTCAAAGACATAAATTATAATTGGTCTAGGTCTGGTTAAAATCAACACAAAATAGTTTTAAAGAAATGTACAAGCAGTTTATGTACAAAATTTGGAAATCTACTGTGATCTATGAGACTTTGGCAAAGGTTTATGAATGGGTAACATCGTGTTTTTTATACTCCCGACTTGATACACATTTTCAAGAAATTAAGTTAAAAATAATTTAGAGATGTAGAAGAAGCCAAATGTAAAATATGTGTTTAAAGCATTACTGACAAACCCTGCTAATCATAACAGTTCAGTGCCCATCCATCCACTTCCTGTCCAATTACCCTCAGATTTAGAAAGTTAAACAATAGTTTATACTGACAAGTTCATGTGATTTAAAATCTATAATTTCAATAATGTGTTTTTTAATGGTTATGATTAAAGAAATATATGATGATATTACCAAACTCTAAGAGCGTGTAAATGTAAAGGGAAAACATCACTGTTAATACATTTGTATTTTTTATCAACAGTAATTTAGTAATTTACTGATTTACAGAATACCCCAACACCAGAAATACTACGCTAAAAATATATTCTGTTTATTTCAATTAAAAAAAAATATCTTAGACTGCTGCGATGCGATTTCTAAAACATGCAGTACTTCCCTCCATTGCTGTCATATTTATCAAATAAATTCACCTATCTAATTAGGAATTAAAGTCTCAAAATAGGGTCACCATCTATGTTATACTTGTTTAATATCTGCCAATTTATGCTTACATTTATTTCCCCAAATTTTAAAGTAATTCAAATAATTTGTGATTTTGATTACTTTGAACTACTAATTTGAACTTAAAAACACACAAACAAGTAATTTAAAATTAAGTAATGAATGAATAAGTAAATGCAACTAGTGCAAATCTTCAGTTTGATGAATAAAAAAATTTAGTCCCACTTTATGGAGGACAATCAAGTGCCAATACCTCTATTTTGAGTGCAATATATCTCCATAAACCTGCAGACAAAAAATAAATACATAAACAACATTAAAATTATATAAAACAATGATGTAAAATTAATATCTGCCACATATTAACAGAATCATTAACACCTTAAAGAACTCTGGTTCAGTCAAGTGTTTGAATGCAAAACTAGCATAAACATTTGTTTTATTATACATTGGTTAATAAACAGTTCATTAATGTTGTGTTGTCAATTCAATTCAATTCAATTGACCTCAATTGTTTGTACTTGTTATGTAAGTTAATGTTTAACTGGCAAACTGATGTGAATTTTTCAGAAAAAAGCCTTCCTTTTAATAATATAACTTACTATAATTTGACTTTTAGACACTTTTATGAAAAGCAAATGAAAGTGTTGGTGCCTCTTCAATGTGTTGCAGCAGTTGACAGAAATAAAGAAATACATTAACATGTTTCACGGCAGCTTTGTTTAAGGTGAAGTAACTCACTGTATGGAAGGTCGTTTGTCATTTAGACTGTTGGAGGAGGATTCAGTGGTGCCGTAACCGCAGGATCCTTCATAGCTGTAAAAGGCCAGAAAAACATTGTTAGTCCACATCCTGAACTGACACTTGTTTAGAAACATTCCTGAAAAAGTTATTTACCATAAAATACAGAAAAATACTTTGTGATCTACAGAATGCATAAGATATAAGACAAAACAGACACTAGTTTTACTCACGAGGCTGGGAGCATCGGCCTGAAATAAAAGAGAAAATAAAGAAAATTTAAAGTCTTATAGTTATAATATTTTATGCATTTCTTTTTTCATATTATAATGTAATTCATATTTCCATAACTGTGCATTGTGCTGCTTGTACACTTTTGTATAAGAGCATTAATTAAAAATTAGTTTTTATCTGTTTTTCTCTCTCACTTGTTTTCTTTTTGTAGACAATGAATCCAGTCACAGCGCCGAGGACAACAACCACGACAACAATGGCAATGATCATGATGAGATTATTTCCTGGAGGTCCTGTAGATCAACAACAACAAACAAATCACAAACTGAAGCAGTAAAGAGAATAAGAAATTTCAACTAGATAAATAATACTGGAAAATCATAAATAAAATAAAATACTGAAATAGGCTTGAAAACTTAGTTTGTATAAGCACAAAAATTAAGAAATGTTTAAATACAAAGCTCAACAAAAAAGTATGTTGATGAGGTTCTGTATTCATCAAAGCTCAGTAAACAGTGAAAGGCCAGCAATGAATAGCTGTGCTAGATAAAAATATCTGCATTTCAGCACTTTCAAAACTTTTAATGGGGAAAAAACTTTTAGGAAGTTAGCACTCACACAATGATCCAAGATGGGACACATGTTTATTTGTATAACATATCAGTAACTTAACAGATAAAACCACATGAACGGCAGGACTAAAAATGTATATTTTTAACTAATCACTTCTGACTACTGTCTTACCTTCACTGATCTTGATCACTTCTTTATCCAGTTTAGTGACGATGTCCTTATTTACACCAGAGAGCTGAAACACACATCTGTATCTGTGCCAGTCTTCAGATTTGATTGATGACACATCCAGGTCAACACTCATCTGGAAGGTCTCGTCATCGTTGGGGAGGATCTCTCCTTTGTTCACACCCTCATGAAGCTCCACTCCATCTTTTTTCCAGACCATCTCAGCTCTGTTAGGATAGAAACCTGTAGCGTGGCAGCTGACTGGAGAGGAGGAAGACTTCTTGAGGAGAGACACTTTGGGGAGATCTGTGGAGTGAAGACAAACACTCATTCTGTATTATTATTATTTTATTTGAGCTGAAGAGGTGCATGGTGCAGATGAGAGGTAAAGAAGAGAGTGCAGACAAGGTGGAGTGGATGGAGACAAGCAAGATTGAAGATTTACAAGATGGCATTGAGACCCACTATGATTTAATGTTTGAGGATGGTGGGTCTGAGAAAAAGGAGGCAAGGCTGAGGATATAAAAATTTCATAAGGAGTGAGAAGGATGGACAGGATTAGAAATGAGTATATCAGAGCTAAAACAGGGGAAGATGATCCTCTATGGCGACCAGGAGCAACTTTAAAAAGAAGATTTTTATTACTATTATTATTATTATTATTATTATTATTATTATTATTATTATTATTAAAAGCATACTGATTTCTTTTTTGATGTGATGTAGTTTATAAAATTAAATTAAATTAAAATTTGTCTAAATGCAACATGAAGTGTAATTATATTAATTTAATATCAGAGTAAGTAATAAACTGAGACATATAACTTTTGGTCAAAAATCTAATTCTGGTCATGATTTTACCTGTCCTCATCAGAGAGCTCCTCCCATAGTTCACATATTTCTTCAGCCACTCACGACACTCCTGGGTGAGGTAGTTCTTCCAGTATGCCATACGAGTGCTGTCACTGTCCCACTTGTTTTTGGTGATGAAAGCCTGTGGTACTGGAGCGACCCATGCATCTGTCTTCAGGTCAAGCAGGAAGAAGTCTTCTCCATCATAACCGAATTGGAGATATCCATGCACTTCACCTGTTTCTTCATCCTGTTCACAGCCGCACATCATCTGGAAAATGTGAACACCTAACAGAAACACAGAGACAAAGACAGCACTGAACCAGAGAAAGACTGCAGGGTCGACATTTATGGCTGTTTTTGTCTCAGTGGAAGATTTTTAAAACAAATTCAATTCAATTTTATTTATATAGCGCCAGATCACAACAGGAGTTGCCTCAAGGCGCTTTATATTGTATAGTATTGTATAATAGTACATACAGAGAAAAACCCAACAATCGTATGACCCCGTATGACATTAGTCTGCTCCAAGCATTTCCACATAGGTAAGTCTTCTATTGTAGTTATTATGTAATTTTTCATAACATAATTGTTGATGTAGGTTACAAATAAGTCTTATATTGATTTTAATTGAATTCGTTGCACTATTCCGTTTTATTTACTGTGGCTTTGCAGGCTAATATTTGTTGTGTTTTGTAGGAAAACCAGCCTGAAAAATGCTGAAATGCGATCCAGACTGGGCACCCTCTATCAACCTGGATCACACCGAGTTTAAAGCTGCAACCACAGCAAGATTTGATTGGTTAAGAGAGAGAGCGAGATCAAAACAGCCACGAAAATTCACGCAAGCCCAAGTGTTGTTTGAAACAATCAAGTGATGAGTAACTGTTTTCCAGTATGTTTTTTTGCATTGTTTATTTGTTTTTCACCGAAGCAGCTAATAAAGCATGGTGGAATACAATTTTGCCTCTTTCTTGTAAGATTCTGTAATAGAATGAAACAATAATGCCAGGTATAAATAAAGACAATAAATTAAATGAATCACAAAACACTTATTTTATTTCTATTAGATCTGAAAATATTGTGTAATACTACAATCTGATAGATTGTTGTCCTGGACAGGAGATGAAGAAAAAAATTTAACAACAGCTGTGAAATGGAATAGTCCAAATCACCAAAATAAACTGGACCTGGGCTCATTGCAGGGATCTGAAGTTACTAAACATTTTGTGAGTGTATGCACTCACACTTAGGACCATATAATAATAAATATGTGCGTGATGAAGTTGGGCAAAACACTAACGTCCTTACTCCACTCTGTATGCTCGTATGGGTCTAACCCTTTCATTCCTTTGATTTTATTTCCTCGTACTTTTTTTTTTGCCTTTTCGTCAAGTCCGTCTTTGTACGGACCTGCCGTGTTCTCTGTCATTTTGTACATAACCGTTTTTGGGGCAAATAAAATGCAAGTAGGGATTACAACCGCAGAATTAATGGTTACCGGTGCTGGAAAGGCTAGCGCTTGATGCAGTGTTTTGATTTTGCTGCCACTCGTACCTACAATGCAATGCGCGAAAGTCACGTGGTCTGTCAATCTCTATACAAGAACCAGTCCATTTACAATATAGTATAAATTACTTTTGCAAACATAATATTATTGAAATATAAAAACAAATACTGTGTGAATTATCATATTTTTGGAATACAAAAAAAATGAACCCATCATCAGTGTGTATTTTATGTAATTTAACTGTTATGCTATTCAGAGCATAACAAATAAGAAGATTGTTTGAATCTAATTAGTGCATCTTTTTACATCCAGGACAGGAGGAGAACTGACTGCTTTTTAAAAAAAGAAAGACAGGCTAACACACCCGATTGCAACACTGACAGTGTCTGATACTTTACTATGTCTAATTAACAACTTTAATAACTTCCTGTTATCAAAGTGAAAATCCCAAAAATTTCTGGGTCGGTTTAATCTCCCAAAGTTTTAAGATCCTAGCAGTGCCTCTGGTAAAAATCAATACCTCATTCCTCGAATCTTCTTCTTTCAGCTGCTTGCTTTAAGGCTCACAACTTGAACTTACACTATCCCTAGTATACCTGTATGTACTCCTTTACTGCATCCATGAACCTCCTCTGTGGTTTCTCTTTTTCTCCTGCCTCATAGATCCATATTCAACACCTTTTCTCCAACATATCCACCATCCCTCCTCTGCATTAGGGCTGCGTGATATGGCCAAAATCTCATATCCCGATATAAGACATCTATCGTCCCAACAATGATATATACAACAAAAGTTTTTACATTTTCTGTAAATTCTGAATCTCGGGCAACTCGACTTGCGTGAAGTGTTTTTAGCTGAGCGTCATGTACCTGGAGTCTAATGTTACATAAGCTGAAACGGCCGCAATTATCTTTGTATTTATTAAATGGCGTGCTGCGAGGAAAAGCCTGGTCTAAGGTATATTTTTTAGCACCTGACAGCTCTTTTTAGCTTCTCGTCTGTAAACATTCTGCATACTATTTCACGTGAATGTGTTTATTTTGAAAAATCTTAACAGGATCTCCTACTTTATTGTGAAAAGTTTATATGGAAAGTAAACAAGCGGACAGCGGAGCCACGTGATGGTTTTACCGTCGTTGTTGCTAATGACAGCGCACAAAAACTCTTGCTTGTCCGTCCGTAGTGTGGTTATATTAAATAATGAGAGAACTTTAAGAAATTCTACAGTGACCATCACAACGATGAAAAAATATTGCCGTAAACGGTTTATTTTGCGACACCACGAAACAAACAATAGCGAAATATGAAACGATAAGACATTTTTATATCGCCATCCGATATATATCGTTATATCGAACAGCCCTACTCTGCATTTTTCCAAACCATCTCTAAACATTTCCAAACGGCTCAACCTGAATTATCCCTTTGATGTACTTTTTTTTTTTCCTTCTTAATGTTGGCATTTTCTGATCACTCCCAGTGAAAATCTCTGCATCATAGCCTCCCTTAACGTTCATCTCTACCCACTCCACCCTGCCTGCACTCTCTTCTTAACTTCTCTTGTGCACTGTCTGTTGCTTTGGCTGGTTGACATCAGGTATTAAAACACATATCTTCACTACCTGTACTCCTTGCAGCTTTAGATACACCTGTTTCCCTCTTGTTCACATTCTGTCTTGGTTCTACTGACTTTTATTCCTCATCTATCGAGACTCGCTTCAATCTGCTCCCAGCTCTCAATACAGATCACTATGTCATCTGCAAACATCTTAGTCCATGGAGACTCCTGCCTGATCTCACCTGTCAACCTGTCCATCAACATTAACAACAAGAAGGGCCTCAGAACAGATCTCCAATGTAATCCCACCCACCTTTCTCCTACCACACACCTCACCACTGTCTATGTCCTCATACAAATCCTGCACCAACCTCACCTGACTTCCTCATGCAGTACCACAATTCCTCTCTTGGCACCCTATCCTATCACATGCTTTCTCTAAATCCACAAAGACCGTGTAACTACTAAAGATAACTATATTAATCCGTACTTGGTCAAAAAATACGTACGATCAAACCTACTGACGGTTTGAGCAACCAAAGAAGTCTTATTGACCCAATCTCATCTTTTGTGGACACCGTTTCTGTTTTCTCTGGCAAAGAAGCAGACGGGTCAAATACACATGAGTTTAAAGGTGCTGTGAACAGCGTTGGCCGCTCTTCAGACTGACATGTTTCTCTGCCAGCTCCAGTTTGACAACAACACCACCGAAATAGAACTTCGGCTCATGACGTCATACGGAAGATAATGTTCTGGCTAAAGCAAACGAGACTCCACAATGGTTTCACTTTGTCAAAAAACACAACATCCCATTCCAGTTTAATTTGAACGCTAATGCACCAATTATCCAACAGAGCACGACTGCAGTCACGCAGCTTACGGCTCGAAACCAGTCAAAGGCCCACGGCGCGGCATTTTCATGGCTACATAATACTGCATGATTGCAAGCGTTGGGTGCCTTTCATAACTTAACGAGCTGGTTCTGTACAAACTCAAACACTTTCCACTTTATCCAGTACCACACGGAAACCCGTAATCACTTACTAGAAACATAGCTCCGTGTTAAGATTTGAGTGTTTTATCACAAAGGAAACAACGGTTGTAAATAAAATAGGCCCACTCAGCGCAATCAGCTAACACACATTAGCTCCAGTCTCAAACTGTTGTCAACTTCAAAATCCACCGGTGGGGAAAAAACAGTAAAAATAACACCTACCTGATCTAAATTATCGTCACTAGCGCTGTCTTCAGAGTCAGAGTCAATAACGACTCGACCTTTCCGCTTCTTTACATTCACCATGACTAGCTGCAGAGCTAACCCACTAGCTACCACTGTGGCGTCTAATGTAATGCTCTCTACGATAGCCGTCGCTGCTACCTGGCTAGCTCTGGAGTCAATCACACAAAGACGGTACTGCGCATGCGCGCATGTATTAAAAGCTTGATTGACGCAAACGTGTTTAAGGGCGATATAAAACCATTTTTTTGTTCTTGATCTCTCCATATTACATAAGGATATTCAACTAAAGAATATACCGCAGAAATTGAACTGGTGGATATTAGAACATACACAGAAGAGAGAGGAACTATATATGAGTGCAGGAGTCAGGACAGTAATCTTTGATGCACGGAAGCTGTGTTCAGTGTACCTTGTGGCTCATTCAGTGACATTTCTGGTTGAAGGTTTGCTGAAGGAATTTTAATCGTTTTGAGTTACCTGGTTTTACTGGGACAGCCTTGGGCTAGCATACACTAGAAGTCTGTAGATTATTTTGTTCGTGATTGGAAGTGCTGTAGATCTTCATAGTGTATGATAAAACTTAACCCGAACAAGCTCCGATGTATCTATCAGACATTTGCTGCTACAGCGTTGTCAAGGTAAGTGTAAACAGTTTACAGTGTGTTAAGTTATTAAATGTAATTTAAAGGGGCTTCATGTAATTTTTTTCCGCGATGGAAACAGTTTCAATAATTCCAGTATGGTTAAGCTTTTATTGATTCATTTGTGTGTTTAGACAAATGTAGTTCGAAGAAAAATTTATCTGACAGTCATTCTAAACCGATAACACATATGCGAGCATCTGTGAAAAAAGCTCTTAAACGTGAAGAAAACCCATGAACATGTAATTCAAACAAGAAACTTATTATTTTTCTTCATAACTGTGGTTGTTTGAAGTGGGACAGCTAAATGTTCTCTATAGATTAATTATACAAAACAATATAAATACTGTTAAAATGTGTTAGGCCATTATTTCGTTTTAGACAGACATGGTATATTTGGTTATATTTATTTTGACTGTGTTATATATCTCAGCAGTGAAACCTGCAGATCAACGCTGAAATGTCCCTGCTGAGGATCACACGCCTCCCTTCTGGGAGTCTGCTGAGCACCATCCTCCACCACCAGCTGCTTCTCCCCTCCATCATTCCCCTCACTGTCTCCAAAAGAGCTGTGATCCAGGGTGAATACAGACGGCCCGGTCAACCGAAAAAGGACAAGTTTCCCTGGCAAAAGATTAACTTTAACTTCTCAAAAGGTTTGGAAGGGGTAAAGAAGCATTTCACACTCCTGAAAAAGGAGTTTACTGACCGATGGGTTGGCCCTGAGGGTAAACCGATTGTTGAGCACATGCTGGAGCAGAACCGAGTTGTATGGGAGTTCAGAGGTCCAGAGAGCCTGGAAGAGTGGACAGTGTCCTCTGATCGTGAGATTGGAGGCCATAGTGAAGCTTACCTGAAGCTTGGAAGGAACAGTAACACCTGTTTTCTATATGGGACACTGAGCTCTACTCCCCCACGAGATGGAGAAACACGCTATAGTGGATACTGCACTATGCGCTCAAAGCAGCCTCTGGTTAGTGTTCATTACTGAATTCCTTGTTTTTGTTGAATTCAGTAGCAGAGAGATAAGTCTCCCCCTGTTGAAGTTTATGTAAATGCTAATTTCCAATTCTTTTGTCTCTTCTAGGCTTCCTTTGATAGAAAAAAACACCACGATTGGAGCAGTTTTAACACTCTGCATTTACGTGTACGTGGTGACGGTCGCCCGTGGATGATTAACGTCTCAGCAGAAACATACTTCTCTCACCAGAAGGATGACATATACTGTTATTTCCTATATACCAGAGGAGGGCCTTACTGGCAGGATGTTAAGGTGAAGTTTAAAAAGCAAAGAAGTAAAATTATTTAACAAATTTTTTAGGTCTGTCCTGGAGGCACGATAGTGTCAAATATGTTGATCAGCCTAAGACTTCAAATGTTCTTCTGCAGATACCTTTCTCCAAGTTCTTCCTTACACATCGAGGGAGAATACAAGATGACCAACATCCTGTCTGGCTGGACAAGGTAGTGCAAAGGAAAAGTCCCTCACAAAGTAGTGATAAAGCTGATGTGTCATTACTTGAATCCCTTTTTAGCTTGTGGCCTTCACATTGTTTACTGTATTTGTATTTTCAGGTTAACACCATTGGGTTTACTTTGGGAGACAAAGCTGATGGCCCATTCCAGCTTGAGATCGATTTCATTGGTGTATGCAAAGATTATGCACACACAGAGGAGTTTGCCTATGAAGCATACAAGAAGAACCCTGAAGTCTGAGAATGATTAATGCAATAAACTGTTGGGACTAATATGACCTAACTTATATTGATACCATTTTTGTAACATCATTAAATATTACTAATATCATGCAGACTGTTTATTATTAAATGAAGTATTAAACACAAACAAAAAAGATAAAAGATCTTGTTACTAACTCAAAAACCAATAAGGCACATGATTTTTTTTTTTTTTTTTTTAAAACAAACAAAAAAAAA
>VUQR01035624.1:169651-183765 GCA_015108515.1 Hemichromis elongatus
AAAAAATTAAAATATTTTTTTTTTAATAAAAAAAAAAAAAAAAAAAAAAATTTTTTTTTTTTTTTTTTTAAATGCAGCAAAATAGAACAAACTTCAATCTCATCAAAATATTCTTTTTTTTTTTTTTAATGGAGAGGGGGGGAGAGATTGAATTTGGAGCTTAGAGTGTTTGAAAGAAATGCACAATTCTAACCTCAAAGACACTGGACCGCAACATGTAAGCTTCTACTACTCTATATGGAGCTACAAGACAGTGCTGAAATTGAAGCTGCAGACAATAAAATATTTACACCTAAACAGGCTTTACAAGCAAGCACAATATTTTTATGCCATGACAAGGCCCCTTCTTGCCCCAAGCATACTTTCTTTCTTCTGCTTCCGATCTTGTATTTGCTTTGCCCTCCGGCCATCCCTAAAATAAAATTAAAGACATTCAGACATGTTGCACGAGCAAACTGCAACCGGAGAATTTTCAGTATCAATGAAAGTCCTACCTTGACTGGACTTTGTGCTGTTTGTAAGTTTCCTGGTGCGGATTTGAGATAGACTTGTTCATGGTCGTGTTTTCTTTGGCATCTCCAAATGGCTTCAGTTTACCTATGTATAAAATAAATAACTCAGTGCTACATCTCGTCCGTTTAAACGGTGTTTCACACCAACAGGGGAAAAGAAGAACATTTTTATACCTTTGTGAGGCTTGTAGGTGAGGGGACGTGACAGACTCGTCTTCAGATCAAAGCTGGGTTTCTTGTTTGTGCCAGGCGTTGCTGAAGTGCTTGTGTTGCCAGTGAAAACAAATGGTCCTTGCAGAGAGGAAAAAAACAAACCCCAAAACAATGTTAAAAAAAAGTCTGTTTAGAGACATACTTCAGATATCATTCATGGTTAAAAGGTCAAAATACCTGGAGTTTTCGTGGCAGAGAAAGATGCAGTCTTGACGCTGCTGGGCTTTAATCCATGGGTGGTCTGAGGGGTGCTGGAAGCCACGCAGGGTGACATGCGTGCAGGTGTCTTCACCAGTGACCTTTTATATTCATTGTCATGAGTAGCTTCTGAGAACCTGTATGTAGACAGTTCTCATTAAAACATTTTATTCAATACAAAACTTAAATCCGAATGTTTCCACTTTGCACTACCACTTGAAATTGATTTTGGAATATCTGCTCTTGAATTCAGGTTCACTTATTTCACAAGTGTTTGTAAACAGAGACTGCATGGCTAAGTCATAAATTTTGTACGCCTGTGCAAATGTGATTGATTAATAATGAGAAGATTAAGAGACTGTGTGGCTCAGTACTTTTGTCCATTTAAAGGCATATCAGCTCACCTAGAAACCTATTAGATTTGTTGTATCAAAAGGCCAAAGGATATAACGGTGACCCACCGAACATTGATCCTGCGAGTGGAAAGAACAGAAGGCCTGAAGGAGACCTCCTCCTTTCCAAGAGGTTTTTTGGTGGCTGAAAGCAGTGTGTGCCTGCGAGTTTCTCCACCTGGTGTCTTCTTTACTGGGGCAGGGCTGAACATTGAAGCACGAGTTGGATTTGCCCTCTGTGGGATAATAAACATGTTTAATTAGTGTGCTTTATAAGTAATCTATATGTATATATATATATATTAATTGTGGGTGACTAGTAGATGGTGAAGCTTACCACTTGAGCTTTGGCATCAACTTGCTGCAGTTTAGTTTTGTCTGAAAGACTCTACATATAAAAAAACAAAAACACAAATTAAAGTTCAAGTACAAGTTACACTTAATTTTTCCCTAATAAAAATAAGCCAAGATGATTTGACACATACCTTTAGTTCCTTGACTGAATTTCTGTACGTCTCCATCTGTTTAGTCTTCCGCTGAACATAGGAATCAATGGACTCCATCTTGTTGAAATGCGCCTCATGAAGTTTTTTGAAATCTGGATAAACAGATAAAATTTATAACATCATTTAAAGATTTTGAAGTGAAGGAGGGATTCTGCCACCAGTACTGTAAGTATTATTTTTTAAAATCAATAAAGGTTTTATTTACTGAAGCCAAATAGACAAAAGAAAAATGTATAGATATCTGTGTAACACAGGCTCTGCTGTACATAGAGACTGCACAAAAGCTTTTCTGAATCAGGCAAAAAATAAATAAATAAATAAAAATCCAACCATATCAGGGTTAACCTGAAAAAAATACTTTTTGGAAAGGGAGACAAAAAAGGAAAAAAAGAAGAAAACTTACTGGGGGTAACCGGCTTCAACAAGGGCTTGCTCTTCTGCTGGAGACGAGGAATTCTACCAGCTTTTGCCCCTTTTGGTGCCTTTTCTGGACACGAAAATTTAAATTTAAAATTGTGCGAAAGTCAATGATTTTAAAATCCAAAAAATAAAACAGTTATAAGTGTATGTCAGCTTTTATCAATTATTACTAACCAGTTTCAGCAGTCACTGGGGCTTCATCCTTAATTTCAGGCTGCAGTTGCTGCTCCTCACGGTCAGCGGTCTGGATCTTTTTAGGAGGCTCATTTTTTTCTATATCATTTATAGTGGACACCTTTCTCTTCTTAGCCCCCTTGGCATTGCAGGGTGCAATAGGTGCATAAACTTCAGTGTCACCCTCAAAAAGAAAAATAAGCGTAAAGTCTTTAAATCTCCAGAATCCAACGAACTTAAACAGCTACAAAACAACCCTATACACAAGACATAGCTCTCCAGATGCATTTATGTGGAATACAGTGTAATGTATAATACCTTGGCAGCATTTGGAGGCATCTTGGCATCACTTTTAGTCAGTGTGGCAGTATCAGAGATTTTTCTCTTGGTACCCTGTCCTTTACCTCGACGTGTGTTCACAAACCCAGCAGTGCTGGAAACTTCTTCCTTGCAAGATAAATCCGGGACAGTCTCAGATTTCTCCTGAGCTTCATCTTCACTTTTTTGGGCATTGTTAATGTCTTGCCCCTGGAACAGTCACAAACACATTAGCGCTGTGCACATGCCATGCTGACAACAAAGCCAATACATTACAGAACAACAGTAAGTTACCTGCTCCTTGGCTTCTTTGTTCTTTTCTTTTTGATAATGCTGCTTAATGGCCTTCAGAAGTTTGTCGGCCTAATGTTTGGGGGAAAATGCATTTCAGGGTAGTTTTCGCAACACACTTTGACGTTAGAGAATGTCCAGTTACGTTAGCGAATACAGGGCAAGTCTACCATAACCACGAAATTACTAGCTATTTTTTAAAGTAACGCCTTCTTACCTTCATGTTTGCCTTGAGTCCCAGCTCCTTAGCGAGACTTCGCAATTCTGAATATTTCATGGAGTCCAAATCCATGGCGGTGTGACAGTTTATTTCGTTTTTTTGTTTTTAAAAAATCCGCGCACACGTCTGTATTTCTCTTCACCACAAACAGCGTCGGTTAAAACTAGCCTCCGATTCGAAACACAGGAGCGCGACACTTTTGATTGGCTCTTCACGCTAACCGGATATGCCTCACAGCCAGTCAGAACAGTGGTGCATTTTTCGGCAATTTTTTTTTATTCCGCATTTATTATTTTTTCTTTCTAAACCCGTATTTTTTATCTGGAATTTTATAAATTTAAAATAATTTAATGAGACACGATTTTTCGTTAAACGCGTAGAAGAGTGTTATTTGGTCATTTGTACATTTCTTTCTTCGCAGGGGCGTGGTTACGCTGAGGGCGTGCTTTCCTCTGTTGTTCAAATTCGTGAGAAGGGCCAGTTGCTGGCGAGGCATCGTGAAACTTTAATATGGAATTTAACGACAGCCTTTTGATTAAACGCACCGACGACGTAAAGCTGCCGGTCACAGGAGCAGTGCACAGACAGCAGATGTCTCTCCACTGTCAGCAATGCAACGCCGTCCTGGCGGATTCCACAGGTGTCTGTGGGGAGATGAAAAGCATGGACTCGCTTATGTGCGTAAGTAAGTATACGTCTACTAAACGCTTGTTGCCTGAGACATTTGGCTTATGTTAAATGTATTATCAATTTACAGTGCTTTTAACTAAACTCATAGTGGATTGATTTTGACTTGTGTTTATGGCGACAGTTTACATCACATGACCTTTTACGACCGCGGTCAAGTGAGCCGTCATTTGTGAGCCGCAGTCAAGCCAGCCGCCTCTTATCCGCCGCATAAATATTCTTGCGCTTCTACACGAGCCTATACGGCAGCCCCTTTTTCTCCTTCTTTCCTGATAGCAAGGATAGACCCGCGCAAATATGCACGCGTGCATGTGTTGGGACAACCTTGTTGCATCACATTCAAAAATTCATTAAAAATCATCATTAATAGCTGATGTCCAACTTTCAACACATTCTTGCTCTCGGACATCTACTCTACCCATGAAGCAAATTTCAACCAGATGTACTGTAATATTCCTCAGAAATTATTGGCATTTATATTCAAACCCAGTAAAATTAATAGACTACAATAATGTAACTTTCAAAAATTCATTAAAAATCATCATTAATAGTTGATGTTCAACTTTCAACACATTCATTCTTCAGGACACCTACTGTACCTATTACGGCTGATTATTAATGAATTTTTGAAAGTGATGTTACTGTATTGACTGTGGGCTTGAGCATAAATTTCATTAATTTCTGAGAAATACTACAGTAGATTTGGATGAAACTTGGCTCACAGGTACAGTAGATGTCCTAGAGCAAGAATGTGTTGAAAGTTGGACATCAACTATTAATGATGATTTTTAATGAATTTTTGAATGTGATGCAACAAGGTTATATTTGCGCGGCCTATGCTTGCTATCGGGAAAGAAGGAGAAAAAGGGGCTGCCGTATAGGCTCGTGTAGAAGCGCAAGAATATTTATGCGGCGGATAAGAGGCGGCTGGCTTGACCGCGGCTCACAAATGACGGCTCACTTGACCGCGGTCTATTACGCTGGAGTAAGATAAGCAGTGAGATGGTGAATACATTAGTTATCCCATATCTGGCAAATTCGTGGTATTTTTAATAACAACGATATATGATAGATGCCTGTCTGACAAACATATATTGCATCTATGTCGCTCCTGTAGCGGCAAAGCTGAATCAATCTATTAGAGACACTGCCTGTTCAGCGCAGGGGTGGTCAGGATTTCATCACAGTATCCTTAAAGTTTCCTATTTATAACCAGTTACAGAGTCAGTCTTCAAAATCAATTTATTCAGTCTTCTCCCCCAGCAGACCCCAGCACAGTTTGCCTGCAAAATTATCCACCAGTGCTCTCTACTCCCCATCCTGCCTCTAAAATCAAAAAGTGGCATGCTCATCAGAGTATTTATGTAGTTGTCACAACCCAAAGCTAAATTATTAGGTGTAAAAGGTGAACAATAAGGGAGATTGCAGAGTCCCTTGTGGAGCTCCTGAACTGAACATCACCAAATCAGACAGAGTACTTCTCATTTCCTGTAGATTTTCTCGCAGTAGCAGCAGATGGATTGTGTTAAATGCACTTGTGAAATCAAAGAAGGTAATCCTCACTGTGTAGCCATTACTGTCTATATGGCAGTAAGCAGGATGTAGGTGACTGCATCAGCCACTTCCACATTTGGTCAAAGTGCAAACAATACGTAATTAAATTTCTTCTTATTTTCCTTTAGGAGTAACCAACGATGTAGTCATTAGTGACAAGATGGAGTCGGGACATAAAGGGGAAATGACTGATTGGTGAGTAGGGTTAAGCTGCAGCGTTTATTCACCTTGGAGAGGGAATTTGTTGTTGTACCACAAAGCATTGTCAAGATTACAGCATAGACTTTAGTGATATAGATCAAATACTGGATTTATCACAGTCATCCACAGGTTGTTAATGAAAGCCTTGCTCCCGCTTCTCTTGGTCACTCCCAGCATCTACAGCTCTTTAAAATGCCGTGGCTGCCGCTGTGCTCTGGGGAAAGTCATTCACTCAGCACCCTCACGTTTGGCTCCCATTCGTTCCATCTTTCTCCTCTACAAAGCAAACATCAACTGGTAAGCCGTCTGGCTCCTACTAACCACACAACCATGCTGACTACTTGTGTACATGTTTGTCTGGAGAGGCTTAAAAAAAACACGTGGCTTATGAGCTTTGTTCACTTCATGTTGTGAGCTCAGGTATATGTTATGTGTATGTAGGTTTAACTATTCACTTTACAAGTGGCTGCTAATTATATTTTTTCATTCTTTAATAGAAACCGTTTCATTGAAGTCATTTTTGAATCCCTCGGTCTTCAAGATCTTGCTTAATTCTCCCTGCAGTTACATCCTCGACAGCAGCTTCCTGGTGAAGGCGTCCACACTCACATTTGATCAGAAGCCGCTCAGAGAAAGCATGAATGAGGTGAGACACTGAAATAACCTTTTCCCCATGGACATAATAATATCATGTCTGAGTAATTTTTATTTCTTTTCATTGGGTAATATATTGGTTTGCTATATCAGTACTTACACTCACTTCCACAATAGAAGAGATTAGGGCATAAAACAATCCAGACAGGAATGAAAGAAATTGTAATTCCCTCTGCTGAACAAATAAATGTGTTATTTGCTTTCCGTTGCAGGTGAGACAACAGTTCGAAGTGCAGCTGGAACAGATGTCACGCATGAAGGACAGACTGGTTGACAGCACTGTTACCAGTGAAATGGTCAACTAGTGTACACAGGACATCTAGCTCAACCTGGGATTAGAGAAAATGTGTTCTCCAGTCTCCTGCGTACTGTAGATGGTTTTTGGTTATGGAGTCATTTATGCGCCTCCATATGCTTGTAAAGAAAATTATATCACTAATAATGGATTAGAGTTCAATATGTTTGTTCCATTAAAAGTAAAGGGAATATCACTGAATGCTGATATTTCAGATTGTATGATGGATGCAGCTCCAGCATTGAAAAGTGTGAATACTTAAACCTGCATTCTTTAGAATGACCAGCAGATGGCGCCTCCTCATTGAAAAATCAGTTTTTTAGGCAAAGATGGAAAAACCCTCCCGCTCCTGTGATCTGCCACTTTCCTGCTTAGTTTATGTCTCGTTCATTCTTTTAAGTCTTACTGAATACAGCATGATTGTTTTATTTTGTAAATTATGGCCTCAATTAGGCTATAAAGATATAAAACAAAACAGTATGCTTTATGATTGGCTAATTGCTAGTGTGTGACCATGCAGTGGCCTCTGTTACTCAGTCAGATTCACCCCTCCCTTCCGATGTGCTGCTTGTTGACTGGACCGCACTGTGCCAAAATCTATCTTTTATATACAGTCTATTTTGACAGCTAGCTAAATTATTTTTTATTATGCATTTTCTAAATTGTTGCAGGTTAAATCAGGGCATTGTGGTGAATATAAATGTAATTCCGCCTGTATTGTTACTGTGGTTAAAAAAATAATTGCGGGTACCCTCACAAGGTATTTGTCTAGAAATGCTCGGTGCAGATATTAACAACTGTAACAGATGTTGGCAACAGGCGCAGCTTCTCTAAAAGCAGCATGGTATTTGGTCTGCTGATTTCTTGCCAACTTTTGAGAAGTATGCACAATGTTTTGAGTCACGTGATACCATATTAAGCTAAAAAGAAGAAAAATAAGACTCAATTTCACCCTCGATTCATTTCAATTAAAATGACAAAGTAATCTTGATTTACTGTAGTTTGTTATAGATCGCATACACTCAGCGGCCACTATATTAAGTGCATCTTGCCAGTACTGTTTTGCCTTTAGATCTACACTAATTCTTCATGGCACAGGTTCAACAAGATGTTGGAAATATTTCTTAGAGATTTTGGTCCATTTACAGATGAAAGCATCACACAGTTACTGGACATCCATGTGATCACCACACTCTAAAGCAGTGGTCCTCAAAGTGTGTTTCTGACATACTTATTCAAACAACCATGTCACATTCAAAGTCACTCAAGTCTCCTTTTCTCCTCATTCTGAGGCTTAGTTTGAATTTCAGCAGATCATCTCAACCACATCTACATCCCTCAGTGCTTTGAGTTGCTGCCATGTGATTGACTGCGTAGATATTTCCATTAAAAAGCAGTTGAACCTAATTAAGTGGCCAGTGAGTGTACATCCTGTATCCTGTGTGTTTGTTGTAAATGCTATTTTAATAAAGTTAGAGTCTAATCGTTCCCACAATTTTAGGATCAGCAGTTCAGTGAGACCAAAGGTAGTTTTTGTCCTTGCTTACAATCTTCACACCAAGCTAGAATTAGGTTCAAATCTTCCTTCAGTAATCGTTTTCTGGTGTGTAACCAGCCTCAGAGTAGCAACAAGGACAACAAACCTCTGGTTCATGTTATATGGCATTCAAACTGTAGTCGACACCCATCAATTTAATTGGCACCATGCTGCATTTTATTGCTGAACTTCTGATACAGATTCTTTTTTTTTTTTTTTAAGTTAATACAAAACCAGACAAGAGGCTCACACATAACAAGCATGCCCATTTCCTCCCTCTGGAGTGCATAGTTTCTACACAGTCCACATCCTCAGTGGAAAAGTTGATCAACGAAGTGATGTCATTATTCTTACTTAAGCTCTTGATATATCTTTTTCTTTTTTTAAATGGGAACAAAGGTTGATTTGTTTTTCAGCTGCACCGTGGCTGCACTGTCAGGTCATATTTGACACAATGGAGAACTACTCTGTTCTTTACTGTATCAGACGAACAGGTAGTCTGTAAAACTGTTAAAGCTTTTTCAACGTGCTCGCTGTTGTGTCAAATAGCCCCTCACAGAACATCCAAAATGAACATTTCAATTTCCTAATTACACTCATTCACGTTACAAAGTTCGATTATTGCATGCAATACAAATCATTCATTATTCTGCTAAGACATGCATATTTTTTTTAAACCCATATATTAATGTTGCTAGATGTCTACTTGCTTATAAATTGTTGATTACAAATTCCAAGAAAGAGCATTACAGGGTTGTTAGAACAGAGGATCCAAGACAGGGTGGAGATGATGACGGTGCAAGTCAGTACATAGAGAGAAAGTGCTTTTCAAACAAGTGTCAAGTTTGCTCAGTGAGTCCTTTGCAGCCACAGAATTACTTCAATGTTTATTTCTAAATAAGAAGTGGGCTTTAAATGAATGTAAAAATGCTACAACGATTGAAGTTTAAAGCATCCCTCGTGTACTGATGTAATAACACGATGCTACAGCTGCTCTACAATACACTTTGTTCTGCAGAAAATATCCCAAGCTTTCAGTGATAAATCCATAACTCCCCAAAGAAAGAAGTCTCTAATTGACTGCGTAAAAAAAAAATGGGTGGAGATAACCCTTTCCAAGTGATGCTACAGAAACCCTTTAAACACTTTCACCCGGGCACTAAACTCATGCATTATTGTAGGTTATTGCTTCTAAAACTCTAATCAAATACAATTTTATGGACTAAAATATAACGCTCTGAAATCCCAAAACTATGAGGTAATATGTACAATGTGATGTCACTGTAAGATCATTATTCTAGGACTAAAAGTTAATGTCAGATCCTTACTAATCAGATCAATCCAAATCTAGGATTCAATTTAGTCTCATTTCTAATAAAACATTTCTGTGTCACACGTGAGACTTGGGAGATTTTTGGCTTTTGCATATTAACTAATTCTTTTAATCTTTATAGTGCATAAATAAAAGCAGTTACTTATTTTAAGCATATATGCTATAGTAAATGACTTGTTTAAATACTTAACTTACCCTGATTGTGCCTTACATTAGTTGTATTTTGATTGCACAAACTAGTCATGTGATAAAAATGAGATTTTGCAGTAGAGTCTAGAGTAAAGCTGTGTCTCTATGCAGTGTGTTTAAATGTACCTAAGTCTACCACCCTTTAACTTCGCTGACATGGTTTCCAAAGTTTGGCGCTCCAGCTTAGCCTAGAAATCGATTTCACTAGTCCTCATGAAGCAAGCATCACTACTGGTCATGCACGGCTACTATAATGTTGGCACCGCAGTCCCGCTAAATAAGCTAATGCACATGAGTCTATACATATCTTAATGGAAGACATTGGTGATTTTGTTGCTTTCAAACAACTTGTCACTTGTTTATACAATATACAGTTTGGTCAACAACATGACAGTTAGGATCAAATATTGCACAAATCCCGGTAAAATGTGATTTTTTTTTTCTCCCTTTGAAAAATGTGAACAAAGGAAAGAGAAAAAGTACAGGAACAGTATGCATTCACTTGAGGAATAATTATGCATTTTGTTACATTGCCGAGAAAACCCTCCTCATATTTTGAGAATGTTTAAAACATTTGAACCAATAACAAAATCTTGCGAGAAGCTCTGACCAGCTTCACTCTTTGCCACTTGTTTGCTCTTTCAAATACGTGCAAGAATGCAGTTTAGATGTATGAACACCAACTGAACTGCGGAGCTTTTTTTTTTTTTTCGTTGTTGGTTCGGCTGATCCTAGAAATGTCAAACAGACCAGAATGAGCTATCCTGAAAAACTAGACTAGATTACAGCAAACAAGCAGGACTTTGTGTGATTCCACTTGATAGATCTCTAGATTAAATGTAGAGCTTCTTCTAGGATTTTGAGTAATTCCACAATTATTAAAATCAGCATTTTTTTTTTTTTAATTAAATGGATTTCTCTAAAATCTGAGATAATTATCTGGGTAATTGAGGGGGAAAATTGCATTTTCTTCCTTAAGTGATTGCATTATACTTCTGATAAAATAAAAAAAATAAAGAAAAAGAAAAATTAGACCTTTTTTTTATCTTTTGGGTGAGATAAAGCATATTTGATAAACCAGATACTTTCGACCCGACTGTGTTTTCTTACAATTCCTTAAAAGAAATCAAAACTGAAAATCTATCCCTACCTGAACGTCCCATTATACACATCCTACATGCGAGAGGGGCCAAGAAAGAGGCAATTTACATGGAAAAAACTAAAAACATGTTAAAGTGAAAGAGACCAAATGATGGAAAACTGAATCAAATTTGAAATAATACAAGTTGCCAGATTTCTATCCAAAGGACTCGACATTAAAAGGAAAACTTCCCAGTTTTATCTCTATGTGCTATTTGTAAGGAAACACCTGCCGACCTCACAAAGGAGAGCACAATACAATGCAAAACAGATGCATAGACCAGTTTGAGTGGTTCAGTGGGTTTTTTTGTACCCAAAATGAGATACAGTGTGCATTATGTGCTTGTGCTGCTCAGTCTTCTCCCATTTACATCTTCAGTATTTGACCCCCAGAAACAAAACTAATCATCCAATATTACACAACTTTCTGTGGCACTTGACAAACTTTTAGCTAATTCACCACTCTCCTCGTCCATCCTGCTGGACTTCCCATGGCAATGAGGTAGAGCAGAAAAACAAAAAGGTAACACACCCAATGAGTCTAATGAAAATCACAGGCCTTGATCTTTGCTACAGTATCTTGTGTCTTTTGCTATTTTTCCCAGAAAATTGGGAGCAGATACTTTGTTCTTTATCAAACTGTTTTGTGTAACTTAAGTAAAAGTAGGTTTTTCCTTTCTTATTATTTGGGAAGTAGCGACTATTTTTACATGCAGCCTGACGAGAATCTCACGCGTATTTCTAAAGGACTTTCTTGCAGACAAAATAATGCTAGGCTACATGTAGACGTAAGGAGAGTGTGCATCATGCAAGTCCGACCGCCTTAAATCTTGGCAGATGGTGCTCACTGATGATCCGTGGGATGCTGTGGAGGGGAGGTGGCTGATGTCCCGGCAGGAAGGAGGGCATGAGTGTCCCAGAAGCCCAAATGAGGTCATCTCGATAGTTGCTGTTTACCTCCAAAGGTCTTGGTGGTGGCGGATATGACATGTCGTTGGTGCTGGGTTTAATTTGAAAAACAATATCACATGCAGAGGTTTCATGACTCCATTAAATGAAGGTTTATTCCTAAAATAACAGTCTACATGTCATTTTCATAGAAGAAATCTGACCATTACTCAAAAATATCTTGAGCACATTCTCTCATTGCATTTGGAACAATCAGATATGCAGTGATGTGCAAAAATCTTCAGCCACTACTCATTTCTTTCTATTTTATCTCAGCAAATGGTAAATATATGTGTCAATTTACTGAATGTACAAACATACATGAAAATGTATGCTTCTAACAAGCTCGAATCAATATTCAAGTGTGTTCAATATTGAAGTACATTCAAAGCTTTTCTCTGGATGTCCACTGCCTTTTGCTCTGTTCTTTGGCAAGATGATAATTCAATATACAATTTAATCTTTTTTTGCTAAGCTTTCTATTATGTGTAGACAGGAGAACAGTACATTCCTTGAGTTAAGTGCCTTTTATGCTTCAATTACTATGCATAAGGCCTTCAGAAAGCCTAAAGTACTAAAATACTGTCTAAGCAAAACCTAAGCCTAAACTATTGTTCAAAACCACTTATAAAAATTGTAAATTCAGTCTGAATCAGTGGAAAAAATATATAGAAATGCGGGGCGGCTCAAGAGTTTTACACAGTACTGCATAATGAATGCATTCTATAATGCTGCAATCGATTCTGCTCCTTAAGTTAATTTATTCGATTACGAATTACTTTCGCTTTAACCAGAGATTACAGCAGAACCCTGTAGTACTCAGTGGTGTTTAATGGACACAGTGTCATTTCCTGCAGACAAACATTATTTTCGATGGTGTGACTTTCAGCTAAGGTACAGATGCCTCCTTTAGAGAACTCAAATAACACAACGTAAAAAGTCCGCTTGCATACAAATGTAGTCAGTTTTTAAAAGGTCGAGACAGAGGTTTGAAGAAAAGCTGACCGAAGCACTGACCTTGCTGTGAGTTGAACCGAAAGGATGCAGAGATATTTCCTCTGTGGTCTGAGCTGCAGTTGCACACAATGGTAAACAAAAGCCGTGGGGAGGAGAGGTGGTTTCTTCCGCTACGGTGACACATTTAGGACTGTCTAAATCATCTTGCTCAGAGAATCCACAGGGGCGAAGGAATAAAGTTCTGGACCCTCTTCTTTCCCCGGTAATCGCTAACAAGGAGAGAAGAAGGTCCCGTCGTCCTGTTCTCCCGAAAACCCTCCGCTCTACGCCATTTTCGCTCCGCTACTACGAGCTAACGGAAGGATTGCGCTAGATAGCTGTCAATCAACGTTGAACCCGCCCCGGAAGTTGTTCTTCTTGTGTCCTGAACATGAAACGTTTCATCGCTGCTAACTGGGTCACCCAAAAGTTTGAAAATAATCCACACAGCAAATAATAAAACACGTGTTCGTTGTGTAAATTACCCTTGCCCCAAGACACAATGTCAAAATCCAAACCTATTAAATATAATAATAATTAACACAGAAAGAGGTATATATAATCAATCTTTGGAAAGTACCAAAATCATTTACTCTAGATTTTTTTTACAACCCTTGTATGATGTTCGGGTCTGTGAGACCCGTTTTCAGTTTTTGTCAAAAGAAAAATTAAACAACTCATTATTTTTTCAACCTGAAATTCATTGCCTTTGGCTTATTTTCCGTGAAGAACATAAATCCGAAGAAATTTTCACTGACCGCATACTGTACCTCCCCCCATGCATTTACATTACATACAAGGTGTTCGGGTCCACTGGACCCAGGTCTAATAAAAGTGTTGAAAGTGTAGGTCTCGTGTTCCCACACTTTGTCTTCCTCCTTTCTGGTGCAGCTGACAGTGTTTTCTTCCCCTCCCGGTCCCGCACAAAGTTGCAACATTGTTAAAAATTCAACTATCAACACCATCTGCTCTTACATTCCCGCACATTTTACCCTCTTTCTTGAGGGATCAAAGTTTTATTTTCTCACACCCTGTCCCACCTGCAAATTAGGGGCATAATACTATAAATAAGACTTTGTCAGTGTAGTTCCTTATTACAACTGATCAAGATGGCCAAAAGATTCTCTGCTGCAAGGGCCTTGCAATTGATTTTGGAAGAGAGAGGAGCTTCTGATGATGAGGTCGAGGAAGAGGTTTCAGAATATGAGGATCACATTTCTGAAAATTCAGAGTCTGACAGTGACTTTGAAGAAGAGGATGAGGTTGAGCACCATTTAGTAAAAAAAAGAAGACAAGTACCCCATCAGCAGCCAGCTGCAGGACTAGCTCATCAGCA
>VUQR01035625.1:8660-31367 GCA_015108515.1 Hemichromis elongatus
ATAAACAGTATATATATAAACAGATAACCTGATCAATCCAGCCGATGCCTCTACTTCTCTAAGGCTAATAGTGGAATAACATAACAATAACATCTCACAGAGGCAACAAACTGGTTTCCAGAGAACTGGAAGCCAACTAAAGTGATTACAACTAAAACTGAAAGAGCAGGATTACTTTGGTTTTTAGGCTGAAAAGTGTCAATTTCTTTAAACATCTGTCTGAGAGCAGCTCAGACTGTACCACTGATTCTGCGTGCAGCATGCATAGAGTAAACATGACATTCGTCCACTGAACGGTGCACACACATTTCACTTCATCAGTCACACAGTGGGCACAAAGTATAAACACAATCAATCACGACACAGGCCCAGCCCAAAATGGTTAGTGACTGATGAATGAAAGAGGGGGCTGTTAGCTGGAAGCTATGACACATTATGGATTAGTTTGAATGAACACGAACAGCTCGCACCCATGGGAAGGTTCCTCCACGTTGATTATCGTTAGCATGATTGATTTTCTCTGTGAAACACGAATCGGGTTTATGATACACTGAAGCCCCATGGCTTCGTAAATTCTCACAACATACGATTACAACACAAATTCTCACTGACCCTGGTCAGCTCACACAGTAAGAAAAATCACACGTACACACACACGAACACACTCCATGTATGTTTCATTAGCATGTCCCATTGTGCTAACATCAGGCCTGACTGCATGACTCACAGATCACAAAATGACCATTTGGCACATTTTTCATATAATCATTATTCTATTTAGCTTCATGTTCAACTCTTTCACACCGAATTTAAAAAGTAATTAAAGGCCAAGAACTGAAGCACTTCAGTGTACGTGTGCAATGAGAACTCATTTACATTAAGGGAGAACAGTTTTTTTTATTATTGTGTAGTGTAGTCACTCGATAATTGAACCACCCAGCACTGTTATCTATTTTGAATAAAGTAAAATATCTTTATTGTTTTGCCGGAGAGATAACTAAATTCAGTTTCCAGCAGAGTCCATTAACCATTTTTGGCTGAATACTGTACTGTCTTTGTGAGGCTATATTAAATTTGGGGACATCTCTTCCTTTTTATGAGTCAGTGGAACAACTCGTTTGTCACACTTTCCTGTTTCAGATTAAAAAAATAAACTGTAATAATAGACAAAGATAACTAAACACAAAATACAGTTTTTAAATGATGATATCTTTACTGCTGCTCTTATGTGAAAAAGCAATTGCCCTCTAAACTTAATAACTGGTTGTGCCACACTTAGCAACAAGAACTGCAAACAAGTGTTTGTGATAGCTGGCTGTTTCACGTCGCCGTGATGGAACCTTGGTCTGCTCTTCTTTGCACAACAGCAAACAGGAGGAAGTAACTGCAGGCCCACAGTGAAGGCCTTATAACAGGTTAGGGTCACATGTCCTAAGTTCATTTATTTGCAATGACAATCAGTGTTGGGCAAGTTACTTTGAAAAAGTAACTAATTATAGTTACTAGTTACTTCTTCAAAAGAGTAACTGAGTTAGTAACTGAGTTATAAGATTCTAAAAGTAATTAATTACTAGGAAAGTAACTATTGTGTCACTTTAAAAAAATGTTTAACCCTCTGGGGTCCAGAGTATAATTGGCCATTTGGACTACTTTTAGTGTTAACTCTACATTTCACCTTTAAAACGATTACTTCGTCTTGTTTGGTCTCATTGTTTTCAGCACAACCTCAGTTTTCTGAATTTAAGGTTATTTTGTTATTTTGATATGCTGTATTAACACAATTGATCTAAAATTAGACAAAAATCATAAAATCTAAGTAGAAAAAGTTCTATTTTTTACGGTGACAACCACAAACACGTTTACTGAATCATATCTCAAAACTTTAAATGTTTTAAAACCTTGTATCAGTTGCAGGTAAGTAGCTGTCTCAATGACTGTGTAGGCCTTTGGGCACCTTCATTGAACAGGTTTAGTGGGGTTTTTTTCATCAGTTTTGAAGGGATGTCTAGTTCTTGGTTGTGCCGTATTTTCTTCACTTGTGGATGACTGTCTCTTCTCTTCACCTCATTTTGAGTGGACTTTTTTTTATATCCACTGTATTTGTGTATCTGCCTTATTATGTTTTACTGACTCAATGCAGCATTGAATTTATTCTGCCCCCTTATGTGAGAATTGTTTTTCTTGCCATCACTGCTCTACATTATTTTCAGTACCAGTTAACATGCCTTGTCCTTTGGTATCCTGCATTTGCTTCTTCACATTGAACCTGAACTTCAGCATGAAAATAAATAATAGACCAAGATTCATGGCTAGCTGAATGCCCACTAGTGTTGTTAATAATTGGTAAACCATCTTTCCAATTTAATGGCCATCATAGATAATTGGCTACACTAGCTGGTATATCTGTGTAGTTAGCACAAAGAGTATGATTCATAGGTAACCCATGTTTGATTACAACATCATGGCTCAACATCATGCATCACTGTGTAAAACAAAAGAAAACAACAGTTTTAAGACCTAGATTAATCAAAATTGAGTGTCCTCTAAAATATCTGGAACTACTGAAACAACAGAAACGAAGTTAATCATGAAGTAAGACTTTAAGTTTGTATGTTTTATTTAGTTTTTCAGTTCCTACAAGGCAAGACCTGTTATATGCAACCAGCAGTTTTCCCTCCCTCTGCATCAGTTCATTATTTAAAAGCAGTTTCATACCATGTGCACCTTCCTTGCCAAACGCTTCCGTTACTGTAATGTCAAAGCTGTAGAGGTGTTTTTTTCTTCCCCCACACCAGAAGGAATATTTTAAATGTTACAGTGCAAATGTCACAATTACATCAAAATAATATAATGATTAATGGCTGAAATCCACACGGCTATTTTAGTTTCAGGGGCTATAGCTCATGTCTCGCTGTCACGCTATAATGGATTACAGGGACATTTGAACAGAACAGAGCCATTGTTAATGTTATTAGTAACAGCTGTGCTTTTCGTAATGACAAGTTCTGCTTTTGGAATGGAGTAGTCCATCCAAATTCAACTCCAAGCTCACGAAGAGAAGCATCTATTCCAGTATATATTAAATGATACAACAAAATGTCTTTTCCATTTTTGCAAAGCCCAATTTAAATAATAATAAATTAACAATTTTAGCTCAGCCTTTGCCCTTTTTTTCCTCAAGATACTTTATTCCTGAGCGTATTGATTTGAATTGTACATGTACATGAAATGACTACGTGTGCCCACCTGCCACCTATTCATTAATACCATCATGAGATTTATTTTTGGTATGGCTGCTCAAGGTACTGGTGTGCTAGCGTCAAACATTATGACCTTATTCGAGCTCATGAAAAGAATACCATACCATTTGATAAAGCACATTTAAAAAAACAGCATGTGAGCTGACCAAAGTGCTGTACAGAGGTAGCACATAAAATTAATGAGAGAATAAGACAAGAAACAGAAGCATAGCAGATAGAACAATCAGAAAGAGTCAATAAAATGTACATGAAGTAAAATAGTTTAAATAGTTTATTAAATAATTATTTTTTGACTCCTACAATCAGAAGGTTTGGTTGGGGTCTCCATATCAGCTTCATGCTAAAATCACTGATATGGTGCATTGACATGCTGATGCTTTCACAAATGCTCCTGTTTGCATTTTGCACATTTTGAAATTATAAACTGCATGTTGTATACGACTGTAAATTGTACACAATCAGGTATGTTTGTACTCCAACACGTTCTCACTCCCAAAGCCTAATATTTCACGCTAGGTGACAAATTGTCAACATTTTATGCTTCCGGGCACACGTCTCTAAATGACGAGATCGGAAAAATAAGGAAATTGTCTGGAATGAATCTACACGTGTTCGTTCATTTTCTTAAAACACTATTTAACGTTATTAAAGTGCTGGTTGGGGGTATGGTTAGGGGTAGGAATACATGGCTGGAATGTGTATTACTGCGGGAGCGTCATTCTACTGGATTTCTCCCACAACCCGGCACGTAGCCTAAGAAAGCAGAAGGTTCCTAAGGAACGCCACGGAACGTGAAAAATCGTCTGGATGTTACGCCTCGGGAGCGAGAACAGGCTCGTTTGTGCAGTGATTCGGTGATTCCTGTTACAGTCTTTGAATATTTCTCGGTTGATGTTTCCAGTCTCATCTTTCCCTCCTGACTTGTATTCGCTTGTCTGTTTGTGAGTGTTGCTTTTCCTTTTAGTTAGACAGAGCCGAAAAGGTTCTCCTCTCTTTGGTTGTTTACACTCGTTTGCCTTTGTTCTACTTCCACATTTCCTGATTGTTTGCATCACTTTAATTGTTCACACCATTCGTCTATTTTCCGACTAAGCCCAGTGTGTATATTCAGCCATGTTTTGGTCAGACTGCTCGATTTTCCATTCAGTCATTAACTGCCTGTGTTTTAGTTACATTTAGTCTACATTTAGTCCCCTGTTGATTTTTTTGAGCCTTTGTGTGCAACACAGGTTTTTTTTTAATTTATCTCGTAGTTTGATTTCTGTCCATGTTCAGTTTATTAGATGGCGGTGTCCTTTACAAGATTGTCATCACCCCTGAGCAGGGGGCATGGACCGGCCTCGGATTGTCTTTGGGTCCCACTCTTGTAAACTCCAGAGACAAATACTCGCCTGAGTATCTTCTTGTCATTTGTTTTTCTTAACTATATTCATTTTGATTTTCTGATAAACTTCCAGATAAATCCTCATTGTCAGCTGTCTGTTAGCTTAGCAACCAGCGTTCCATGTTCCTTATCTTTCCTCCACTAATCACTCATCCCTGTGTTTCACCCTCACTGAGCTATAAAACATATCAGTCAAATGCAGTGTTAGGGTGAATGTGTCACTCACCTGGGACTCAAACCTCAATACATAAGCAGCAAATTAGCTGTAATATAAATGTAATGTAAAACGCCCTGACCAGAGTACTCATGTTATGGTTTGGTGCTTTATAAAAACAATCAAATTGAATAAAAGTGTAACATAATCTGGTAGATGAGGTTCGGGTTAGGGTAGGCTGGGGATTCGTTGCTTGTCTGTGTCGAGTCTTTCTTTTCTTGGGTTTTGTTTCTCTGTAACCTTTTCTACATTGTTTACTGACATATGTTGTTTAGGAACAAGGCTGACTCTGACAAATATGGTACTGTCCCATTAAAAAAAAAAAAAAAACTATTTAAATGAGAAATGTGTGTAGCAATGTATTCAAACATCTGCAAATATACACAGGATATAGTATATAAGTAAAAATAGACAAAACAAGCTTGAAAGTCGATATTTGCTATGACTACCTTCATTCTTCAGCTCCCAGAACCATGTTTTAGCTCAGTACTGCTACCAGAGGTCAGCATCAAACATATGGAAGAACATGTAAAGTGGGTTTCTCTTGATTGACCTCTGTAATCACTTTCCTGAAGACTCATTGGACATTAAGGCGCAGTTGCCCATTTTATTAATGTTGATTATTCTAAATGTCCTCCATCTAGGACTACAAGCAAGCACATTTGTGTGGAGGCAATAATGCATGCCCATTATCGTCTGCCTACTCAAAGTGAGACACAAAGGCAGTACTAGAAGTTCTTCCAAGAAAAGCATGTCCCAGAAACATCCATTATTCTTGTTCTGTCTATTCATATGTGCATTTTATTGTACATTGCAACTATTTACTACTCCAGGTAGTAAATAGTTTAATTCACGCCCTTCAGCTGTTTATATTTAGCAAAAAACATGCTTTAAGCTTCTTTATTTTTTTATTGCACATTTTTATTAAATCCCAGTTCATGTTTGTTTGTTTGTTTGTTTCTGTTGTTGTTTTGGACCAGAGGATCACTGCCTTACACATCTTCAATTCTGTTTGATGCAGAAAGATAATTCTGCCGCGGGTCAAAATATGAACCACACTGCAGCTGTGATGAAACACACTGTCTGAACTGTTGTCTGAAGAAAACCCTACAGAGTGGTGTCTCTTTGTATTGCGCTCCTCCTCCTCTCCTGTCAGGAATGAGTGTTGTGGTGACGTGGGAGCAGCTGTCAGATGTGTGGCTGGATAACAGGAAATTGGGTGCACGCTGTGACAGCTCATGGATGTCCATGCTGTGGGGGCCCACCGCTCCCTCCCGTGGCTCCACAGCATATTCTCTGTCAGGACCATTGTGCTGTGAGTGGCAGTGGTCGAGGCTCCTGCGGGAGCCCTGGGAACATGCTAGGGCACACAATTTAAATCCTAGGATTCTGACGGTGCGCCACCATGAACAGAATGCTGTGAGCTGGTTCAAAAAACAAAATGATATTCAAAGTCAGGTGTTTCTCACAGCTGCACAAGCACCTGTTACATCTCACTACCACAAAACATCACAAGTTAGGTTGATTAAAATATAGACTAATTATTTTCATTCTAAAATAATTACACCCAAGTTAGCCAAGTAATATGGTATCTATAACCAGAGATGGGCAGTAACGCGTTACAAGTAACGCTTTACTGTAATCTGATTACTTTTTCAAGTAACGAGTAAAGTAAGGGAATAATATTGCAAAAAAAGATGATTAGATGATTAGAGAGAGTACGACCGTGCAGCGTTTAAAGCATGGAAGTGCTGAGCTTACTCTGAGTTTGATTCTGTAAAAAGTGACAAAAACATTAGCGTCCGCTGTTCACTGCGTGGGAAGAAAAATTCTTTTTACAGCGAAAAAACCCAAAAATTCCGAGCAAGCAGCGAGTACGCTGCCACGGGAATGTGACACTCACAGAGAAACTCCCGGATCCTTCCGCTGACATGACCGCTGCAGCACACCTGCACCAGGGCAAACCTCCGCCTGCCCCACTCCTGCTAAACAGGTGAAAATAGAGCAACAGGACCGCTGAATCTTTGGTTTTATTTATTTTCTCCTGTGTTTTACTGGCATCTATTTGAAAGTGTGTAAACACACAAAACTATTTTATTTTATATGCTTGAATATGCAGAAAATAGCTTTAAGTGTTAAACTAATTTCTTCCAGTCAGAGAATGCTGCATTTAATTTAATTTTTGCTTGATGCATGAAGTTAAAAGATTAAAACTATAATAAAACAAGTTTAAAAAAAAGTTTTTTTTCATTTGATTACATTTTATATGATGAATTATGCAGAAAAAGTAGAATTGGGCTGAAAGATCTATTTATTACCTATTCAGGTTGTAAATCATGTTTTTAAAAAATAACTCAGAAACTAATTACTTTTGAAAATAAATAAGTCAGTAAAGTAACAGGATTACTTTTTAGGGGAAGTAACTTGACCAACACTGTTTGTACATTCAGGTTTCTGAAACAGTCTGATATTTTAGCAGCTATCTTGACTTGCCTCTGAGAGGCCTTATTTGAGCAGATATTTAGAAGCATTTTCTAAGTGAAGGTTAATGTCAGGGGTCACCACAAAATAAAACACTCTCAACATTCACATCAAAATAAAGATTTACAAACCTTTTTTTTATTGGAATTAAACAAATATTTCTCACATAGTTTAATTCCCGATTCTCTGATAGTCACATCTCTTTCTTATATTGTCACCTAATTGTAATGTTAATCATGCAATTGTCTATGTGCCATAACTTCTTAGAAACAAGATTGTATACAAAAGGTTTCACAGGCCAGGGTCAGGTTAACAGTGACAAGTAAATATTTCCTGCTGACTCTGATGTGGCGCAAAGTTTTTAATATATTTAAATATATATAATTATATTTAATATATATTTAATATAATATTTAAAAACAAAACAAAGAAGCTTGTAATTGCTGCTGAGTTTGACAGCTACACTCATAAAGTTTAGTTTGCAGTTACAGTGTGAACTTGTATGACTAATAGATACCCAAGAAGTAGTGCAGGGAATCTGAGTGCTAGCTGGGCCACATATAGTCAGGGCCATAAGCCAATGGACAATCACATGTTGTGGTTGTTGTTTTGTTTGTTCATTTTAACTGTATAGTATTTCATTAACTGCTTTGGAATTGCAGATATTTTTACACATAGTGTCACATTTTCACAGACACAAAACTAAGTGGAAAAACTGACATCATAACTTAAAGGATTGTTTTCAGTAATGACTGCTTGAAGTGTTGAATGATGGACATCACAAACACTGTGCATCCTCCCTTGAGATGCTTTGCCAGGCCTTAACTGCAGCCAGCTTTGGTTACAGCTTGTTTGTGAGTCTCTCTCCGTTATGTTTTCTCTTCAGTGAGTAAAAAGCCTGCCTTGCTGGGTTCAGATCAGGTGACCGACTCGGCCTTAGGAGAATCTCCATTCTCGTTGCTTTGAGAAACTCTTGAGTTGCTTTTGCATTCGATCATTGTCTAGTTGTACTGTGAAGTGCTGAGCATTCAGTATTGCATTTTTCAGCATTCGTCTGAATAAAAGCAGAGAGCACAGCCCTGTACACTTCAAAATTTGTAATATCATTAGCAGTCACACCATCACCGAACACTAGTGACCTGGTTCTGTTATAATGACAGTGGCTCTGTAATAATGTGTACTTGTGCATTTGGTGGGATAAAGTGGGTCCACTTGTCTTTTCAGAGGGTTTGGTCGATGAAGTCAGCCATGCTAAAACTGTTGTATTTGAATAGGAGTTTTCTCCATTCTGCCATCAATAGCAAGCGTAGACTGGGGGCCAAACCTCCACCTAAAAAACAAACATATGGGATGTTTGGGACACACATGTTAGACAGAGCTGTACGACATCTTCATCGAAGCTTTGAAATATCTTTTGCAAGATATTCCTACAGTTTTGAAGATCGCTTTCTGTCTTTGACATTGTTTGTGTTTTTTATGGATGTCTATGTCATGGGGAGTTTACATAGTTAATCATCAGTTTGACCAGTGTTAAATAGCAGATCTTGCATAAAAGTTACAATTAAACTGATTTCCCATTTATAAAATTACCAATTTCATTCCATAAGGTCCAAAAGGTTACCCTTTATAAGGACCTCTATTTTCTATGCATTTGTTGAAAATACTTTTTCAACAAAAGCATAAAAATGGAAGAAAGCTGCTCTAAAAATGACACAATATATAAATTCCTTCTATACAGTAGTTTATTCAATACCTTAAGACTAGATTGTATTACATGTACATTGAAATTCCCATTTTTATAAGCCTATGTGTTTATCTAAAATTACATTTCCATGATATGATGACATTTATCTCATGCAATTAATACAGTTAAACATATAATGTAATAATCTTTGACATGTGTAAAGAAACTAGGCCATCAGTGCAACTCAGCTGGATTCACCATCTTGGAACCATAAATGTCAGCACCAAATTTAATAGCTATTTTACAGATTTTTGGGATATTGTGTTCAGATCGGTCATTGGGGGGCCGAAACTGCCATCTCCAGAGTCATTTTTCTAATATGATTTTTAAATTTTTTGTACCCAAAATGTTTGGGTACAAACTGAGAGTTTTACCATTTTTGCAGAGAGTTCAGTGAGAGGCAGTAGGGAGGTGACGTTTCATCATAGCTGGAGTACTCGGGTAGTATCTTTAGGAAAAGAGAAAGAGAGTGTTAGATAAATTTGGTCTTATTCAGAGAATTGCCAAAATAAAATGAGTGGACAAGTTGCCGTCTTACTTGTTAGTGCGGGAGAACAGTCCTGATCTGGGAAGATCCAAGGTGAGCAGCAGAGTGGCAGTGGGCAGGTGAGTGGCAGGAATCAACAGAGAGTATTTGGCTGTGAGACCGACAAAAGCTTGTGACTGGCTGTGAACTCTTCACTCCTTGAGGCAGATTTTCCAATGAAGGGAATCAAAAAATCAGGCATGGAACTAGGAGACAGATAAAGATACTGAGTGGACATAATGAACTGGCAGAGAATGACCACCACAGTGGGTCCTTAAATACACAGCACAATGAGTTGATGCTCAATAGATGTGAAAGTGCAAGCCTAAGATTCACCCATGGTGAAACTTAAGCTTTCACCCATTTCAAATGTACATAGATGTACATACATTATGGTCTCACAGTTTTACTTTTCATAAGAGTTCCCTTCTGGTAAGCCAAGATTTTAAAATTCCATATTAGGGCTAAATGTGACTCTAACCCTATGAGCTGGCTACAGGTTCATATATGTGCTTCGGTTATCTCTGTGCTCTTTAGCTGCTTATGATGCATAGTAAAACGTATTTTACCTGTACACACATCATTATCATAAAGTCAGGTGATTTAGACTTTCACTACTTTCACCCTACACTGAAATCGGATTCTCATCCTTCACATTGACTAATTCGACTAAATAATTCAGGATTTGACAGTCACGTGTCAACCAGCTATAAGTTTCAAGCGTATCTACATGTGAAATGAAATGCAAATGGATGCTAATTAAAATGCCTCGTTTACATTTGTTGTGTTTGTGAATACAAAAATAGTCTGAGCCGTATGTTTATGTTGCCTCTTCTTGGAAAGAGGATTATTTTCAGTCATCTTGTCCTACACTGCAGAACAGTGCCCAATGATGCATTTAAATAAATGATTTTGTACTTAATATTCCTGTTTATTGTACTGCAGCTACATAAATCTGTACATTTTCTGTAGACAGACGAATTTAGGAGTTCAGCTGACAGGTTCTGTATATCTCCTCCTCGATACAGGAAAGGAGTGAAAGAGACTTCCCGTGATTGACTTTCTGTCTAAGGCTGGATGTAGATGCAAGGACACACATAAACCCTTTTGGAAATACCAACACAGTGCACGTACAATTCCTCCTGTAATGCCACAATTACCCACCAACGGTATTCAGCAAACAATGTAAATCGGATCACATCCATGCACACGAGGCACATCACATTAAAGGAAATGCGTCCCATCAGAATTCTGTAAAGTGAATTCCAACAATGCTGAAATGTAGATCTTGTGCTTGCACGTGTGTATCGTGCACCAGCACAATCAGGTGGAATGAATCAGCGTGTTTAAGATCTTCTTTAAGTTTAACAAATTAAAAACAAAAGAAGAGCTTTTAGGAGGAAAAGAACGTGAAGGTCAATTTTTTTTCTGACTGTCAAACAGATGTCACTCCAACACAGGCACATGCACTCTAGATAATGAGGTTTGAAATCGCCACCAATCATCTGGAAACTGAGACCTCGCTCTTCACATTCTCTGAGATTCATATACAGTACGTGACGCACCTGCTGCTTGACTGCTGCCTCTGTGACGGCAGTCGCCTCGTGTTTTATTTGATGTCAAAACTAATGATGATTACAAAAGAATCCGCGATCATATGGGAAATAGAAAGTATGGATCTGAGAAATACAGGAACGTGTGACTAACCCGAGAATGTTTGCTTCTCTCTCGTGATCTCTCCACAGTGGGATGCCATTAATGAGATGGACGAGTACTTCAGTCCTATCCACACATACCAGGTGTGTAATGTTCTTATTGTACTGCGGGGCTGAGTGTGTTAGGATTAACTGTTATAAGAACTTCACCTCGATCCTGGGGAAACTGGGATTTTTCCATCTAAATTAAGTTTGACTTTAAAACACAAACTGTGCATAAATTAATCATAAGTCAGTTCTTCATTTCATTAGGTTTTATAGAAGGTGTATTACTAATACTGCAGAAATTACAATTCTTCATGATGTACCAAAGTTGAAAAAATTGAACTTTTGTAAGTTTTCAGTCTGTATCTGAATGATTGTGTTTAGACGCTTTGGGTGTTGTTAAGGTGTTTACATATTATTTATATTTCACCCGTTGTAGATTTTGTTGTTGAGAATTTTAATTGTAATTTTTATATTATAGTTTCTCAACAGTACTTGTTTGCCTTAATTTGTTTACTGGTTTGCACGCACTTTTTATTTAAGATTTTCTGTAAGCATTTTCTATTTAATTATAAACTGTGTCCTAATTATGCCATATGCTTTCTGACTTTTTTTTTTATTCTAAACTAATGATAAGGCAAATGACTTCCATGTACATGTTTCAAGTAGAAGCTGTGAATATAGATCTTCCTCTGAATTAGGTCTGTAACGTGATGAGCCCAAGCCAGAACAATTGGCTGGTGACGGGTTGGATCCCTCGGGAAGGAGCCAGGAGGATGTACATCGAGGTCAAGTTCACCCTGAGAGACTGTAACAGCATGCCTGGAGTACTGGGCACCTGCAAGGTAATGCACAGACAGACTGGAAGAAGAGCAGGGAAGGGGTTGGGTCGTTCAAGTCCAGCATTTGTAGACAAAAGCTGGCAAATGCCACCTTTCCTTTTGAATTCCTATGGTGGTGATATCATCTTACACTGGTAGGAAAAATACCTGATTTTATAGAACTAAAAAGACTACATTATTTCTAGAATTTATTTAAAATTGCCGCCTTTGGGAGGGAAAAATAGAGCTTATATGAACTTTACATCAGTGTTTTGGCTTTTGGTAAGCATGGAAATGTGGTTCCAACATACCACTCATTAATAATGTAATATGATGAACAAGCATGCAGTACTTATGACACCATGTTTGTTGTGCAGGAAACTTTCAACCTGTACTACTATGAGTCTGACAGATCGGTGGGCTCAGCCATACGGGAGAACCAGTTCATTAAGATTGACACCATCGCTGCTGACGAGAGCTTCACAGGGGTGGACCTGGGAGTCAGACGACTTAAACTCAACACAGAGGTACGAGCTTCGACACTGAACAACTCAGTAATACTACAGGCGAATGTCCAGGCTCTTCGAAGCAAAATCTCACGTTGGATTGTAAGTTTGTTCCAATTTGTAGCGCGCACACCTCCACACGAGTTGGAGACAAGTTGGAAGCATCCGCAGCCCAGGAGAGCCTCTTCCAGTCACGTCACTCAAACTGTTTCCTGCTCGAGGCTGCACAGCTGTGAGAGAAAACAAATAGCACCACTTGGCTCAGTGTTTTCAGATGTGATGTGATATTCACAACAGCTTAAAATTTGATAGGACAGTGGTACTACACTATACTGATACCTAACTCTTTTACAAAGAATATATGTAAAGCATGACCCACTCCTAAGATATTGTCATGGTCATTTTAGCACTTTTGGTGCCTTATGTTGTTTTTTTGGAAGCAGAACAATCAGTTTTAGGACATTTACTTTGTTATCAGCTAAGGCTAGCAAGCTGGGTTAGCAAGCCGCATGCAACCACTGTAAAATTCAATACAATGTGGCTGTCTGAATCTCATAGCAGGCCACATTACAACATAAACACAGTTGAGAGATCCAATAATGTGATGTGACTTAGCCTTAAAAATAAGCTATCAGAAGGAGCTTTAGCTATACATTTTGTATGAAGGTGACACTTATAACAGGCTCAAATGTTTGTTTTTTTCTATCTGGCTGTAAACATGTCATTCATTCATCATTGAGGAACAGAGACTGTAGTTTTTTTTATATCTTAGATTTAGAAATTTAAAGGTGAATTTTTGCCTTGTTTTAGGTCTTCTAATCATATTACCTTACAACAGATAAAAGAGTAAAAAAAAATGTTTAATTGGGGTGTTTACATTCAGTTTCTTCTTTCATAGACAATTTTATTATTACAAATTATGGACAATAATATCAAAACAAGATCAGAGAGAACATGTGACTTTCACAAACTGATCTATGTTTATGTGGGGTGGAGTAGCACACAGGAAAATGCTCATTTTTGCCTCATGACAACTGCTGATTCATGATTGCACAGCGTATGTTTAATTCTTACGAGAAAAAGCTACGGAAGCAGCCTCTCGATAACCTGGAAAGAGCTGCAAAACTCATAATTAGCTGACTAATTAGCAAACAGTGTTGATGCATCAGGAGCTTGATGAGTTTGTTTGATGGTGAATTGTCTGTTTAATTCATCAATTAAGGGTGTGCAAACAAAGCTACTGATTGAGCAGCAACGATGGTTTTCCAGCATTTAGACATGTCCCTTTTAAATGTACAGTAAGTCACTTTTGAGGTTACTTAGTAAAAAAAAAGAAGAAAATCGAGCTGATTATTAGTGTGTAGGTACATCTTCCGACAGATCAATGTGTTCTCATAAAAATAGAATTAATCCATTAAAAAAACACATGAGTGGAAGCGGCCATGCTGCCCCGCCATATTGAATACAGTGGCTGAGATGGACATCACGGTACCACCATGTTTTATGTCTATAGCTAGAGACCAGCCACATACGCAGTATGTATAAGGCATACGTAGTATGGTTTTTAACAAATAGCTCTTTCAATTTATATATAAGCAGATTAGACATGCAACCCTCATGTCTCTGGACCCCTGACAACTACAGCTGGTTATAAGCTAACACGGCATCGCTGGCACCTAAAAATCTCACTTTTTCTATGATAAACAATTTCATTACATTTTCACATTATATGAATATGACCAAAGTGTCCAAGCATCGCAATGTTATATGCATTTCAAGGAAAGGTTCACTAACGCGTCCTTCAGTATCACTGTCACTGGACATAAGTGAGCTTCACTCACTCATACTGGACTTCTTTTGTCGTTTGTCCTGCAGCAGCTACCACAGATAGGATCATGTACAAGAACAGGGAGGGACAAGAAAACAGAATTCAACAGTCTGCAATCTACTGATGTCTAAGCATTAAGCTTGCACGCAGTGAAAATAGATGTTTTCTTTATACCACTGTACTTGTCTCTGTGAGATGACTAATATATAAATAAGAAAATATTACTTATTCGTTGTGTGTCCTCTGCAAGGAGGAAAAAAAACAGGTCTTAATGTCAGTGTTAGCACAATCCCTGTGAGCCAAACGCTCAGGATGGTTTTTTCTACTTCTGATTACGTTAATGAGACCTGCTGTCATCTCAGGCATTAAGGTGTGAGCCACATGATGTACCAACTGTATGTTTGTGAGAAGTGACCAATCTTTGAAGGCTCTGAAGGGAAAGGTGCCACACCAGCTTGTTTCAGAGTAACTCAGGGCTTGGCCAGTCTGCTATCTAGTATTCTGTGTTCTGTCATGTTCTAGTAAGAACAAGGTTCTTGCCTATTTTTAGACGCTCTGTTGCAAACTTTTAAAATAATGTTGTAAATTAGTTTCATGGTGTTAACAATAGTCAAGTGTGATGTGATATCTTATGAAAAAGAAGCATATAAAAATGTAAAATCATCTTTTTCCCCATCGTAGTCGGAAGCGGAGCAGTTGATTAATGACTGCTGCCAAAGCAAAACACCACACACCGGTCCAGAGATTAAATTACAGCTGCGTTTATACTGTTCCACCTGTTTTGTTAAGAAACCTCTGCATCAACCACTGTTTATGTGTTGTGAAAAAATAAATAAACAGAACAACTTTCTAAACTCTAGAAAGTTGCTACATGCACGCTCATGGACACTTTGTGCTATAAGTTGTGCGCAGGAAAGTTCCTGTGAAATTAGGAGCACGTGATTCCTGCCTTTAAAAATAATGAAAAATATCTTTTGCTGTCTTTGCACAGGTGCGCGGTGTGGGCCCTCTCAACAGGCGGGGTTTTTACCTGGCTTTCCAGGACATCGGCGCCTGCATCGCCCTCACCTCTGTGAGGGTGTACTACAAACGCTGTGTGGGCGTGAACCGTAACCTGGCTGTGTTTACTGACGTGGTCACGGGGGCTGACTCGTCATCTCTGGTAGAAGTCAGAGGTCAGTGCGTGGATCACGCCGAGGAGAGGGACACACCCAAAATGTACTGCAGTGCAGAAGGGGAATGGCTGGTGCCCATCGGGAGGTGCGTGTGCTCGGCTGGATTCGAGGAGCACAGGGACTCCTGCATAGGTAAGTCTACGACGAGTCTGCTAACAATATGTCTTAATGGTGCACTTTTAATGACCTCTGGTGTGTTTGCAGCTTTGGTGTAGTAGTATTTACGTTTGGAGAAAGCTGTCAGTCAAAGAGCAGTTTATAGTTTGTTTTGTAGTGAACGCAAAGCTGCAGCTTCCACCTGTGATGGAAGATATGTGATGTTGATCTCTTAACATCCACCAGGGCAGGTTTGGGGTAGGGTCTCAGTGATGTTAACTCTCTGAGGTCTAGGTCATCATTGGCTTTGATTCAGAGGCCAAAGCCTAACCTTGAGTCTAGCCCTGGACAATCACAGTGTCTCATTTTGAAAACATTTCGATTGTTCTCCATGTTTTGGAAATCAGGGAACAAAGAAAATGACCATTCTGACTGAAGGACATCGGACATTATTTATATTTTCTTCAAAAAACTGTCTGTTCACCAAATGAATGAATGAATTTGCCATTTAAGCATAAGCCAATAACTCAACCCTAACCTTAGATAAATGCTTAATAGACTGCTGCTTATGTAGAACTCTTCTACTCTATCTGAGGACTCAAAGCACTTTCTTGCTACAAGTCTCATTCACCTTTTCACACACACATTTATACATGCACACACAGACTCACACTCCAATGAAAGTGCTGGGGTAACTTAGGGTTCAGTATCTGGCCCGAGGATACTTCAACATGTGGAACAGGGATCAAACCAGCATCTTTCCAATTATCACTGCAAAAACTCAAAATCTTACCAAGTATATTTATCTTATTTCTAGTGAAAATATCTCATTACCTCCCGATGGGCACCAGCCATTCCCATAAGACACATTTAGCTACAAAGTAGCATTTCAGTGAGATATATGAACTTGTTTTTAGACAGGGCATCTTAAAACTAGAGAATTTTCACTTGTTCCATTGGCAGATTTTTTAACTTAATACAAGATATTTTAGCTTGAAATAAGTTCAAAAATCTGCCAATGATACAGATAACTGTACCTGGAAGGTTCTGTTAGGCTGCTTCTTGCCACATGATAAACCGGCAAGTTTTCAAACCTAGAAGATGTTAGACCTGAAATATGATTTCTGACATGCACAGTTTCTCTTTGGGTATTAAGGGGATAGATTTAAACTTAACCATAGCCCTAATCTTAAACAGCGAACTAGTGAATGTTAACATGCATTCAAGGTTTCAGTTATAGGTCAGCCCTCATGACATGTGCCGACTGTGGGAGCCATCAGGGAAGTGTTTTACAAAGAGATTTATTTAACTGTGCAGTCATAGCATCCATGGTAAGAAGCATTTTTTTTGTACTTGCATTAAAAACAGTCAACTTTAAACCTTTGCTTTTGTTCCTGAACAAAAGGGACATCCATTTAACAGACCACAGGATGCTCAGATGCCACAAAAACAGAGGAGGTATTTGAGGGAAATGGTTGCGTTAGGATGAGATGGTGGATGGCGAGATGAGGGTGACCCACACTGTTAACTCTCCAGAGAGAGCTGGAGGTGAACAAAGTTAATCAGAGTGAGGTGAACTGTTGCTCAGCAGGGGCTCTGCACTTAAGCCCGATGAAGTGGGTTATAAAACATGGCAGTGTGCCATTAGCTCATGGTTTTTACTTTGCTGCTGGTTTCCAGGTGTTTTGCTTTTTATTTGACTTTTATTTCTCATGCTTGCACATGTGATGTCAGCAGGAGAAGAACAGGTTCACATCTACTGTTTGGGTGGGTTGAGTAATAATCGCTGCTCAGAAAATGCAAAGGCAGTCACAGAGGAGACCTGACAACAGATTCATAAATCACTGCATGATGATTTTAATGGACATCAGCTTTGCTTCAGGTTTTGTTCATGAAATAAAGATTATTCAGCATACAGCACAGAGGTGCTTTAGTTTTTATTCAATTTCTATTCAAGGTTTCATTATCAAAGAATGTAATTTGAACTAAACTTCACCAGCTTAAAGTTGAAGTAAAAGAAAAACACCAGCGAGTTACCCAGACCACCACCACTACACTCCTCCCGACCTGCCTACTTAGAATATGCTCTTTAATTGTTGTATATATATTTAAGGTGTTACATGTATCCTTTAAATTTTATAAAATTGATTCCAGTTAATTAACTATTTACATAGTTTCATAAATGCTATTTGTTACTTTACAGCCAGCACACATATTGATGGTTACCATTAACCCTTTTAGACCGGTCAGAGTGGGAACGCTCCGTTTTGCCTAACTATTTTTAAATGCCTGTAGAACCGCAACCATGTAAGCTAGCGCAATAACTTTTTTTGCATATGAAACCGGAGAGTTTGAACTCACATCTTATGCCATCAGCTTGTCCTAGCTCACTGTTTCCTTCCACATAAAGCTTTGCAAAATTTGCATAAAAACCGTTGGCAGCAACAAAAACACAATATTCCAGAAACACGCTTTGCCCATCCGATCAGCTGTTCATAACACTTCCTACGTTGGATCAGACGTCAGCACGAACTATCGTAGGCCCGCCATTTCCTGCCCGAAACCGAAAGTGATGTCATTTTCGCAAAATTTTAGTTTTTTACCTTCATTGTCTAATAAGCCCATACTCGTGTTTTTAAAAGTAATGTTTGACTTTATGCTTAGCTTCTGGGATGCTTAGAGCTAAAATTACACTGTTGGAAATAGTTTATTTTGATGCACATGCTGTTTTTCTTGCAAATTTGCATTATAATATTTATTTTCGTTTTTTCCTGCAGTATCTCAAAAATAAAACTATGAAGACACTCAAATTAAATTTCCTATGGTTGGAAACTATTTTGTGCAACTTTTTTTTTATTTACAGTTTTGAGGGATAAACCTCTTTAATTTCTATAACTAGAAATATATGTAAAAAAACAAAAACGATTTTCAATTTTTTTTTGTAGTTTATTGCACTGTTATTTAGGTAGTTACTATGGACTGAATGATTACATATTATTAAAATTTGGGCTCTTGTATTGATATATAACAACTTGAAATGCTCCCAAAAATGGCACTACAGCAGATAAAATATAAAGATAAGCTCTGGCAGTCTTGGTTCTAGGTCTTAAAGGGTTAAGAATTATTCTAGTGATTGTTTAGAGTAAATGATAGTTAACTGAAGTGTAGTAACCTGCCAGTTTATCATATATCAATCATTGTTACTATGGGATATTAAGTTTAGAAATATACATTCTAAGTATTATCCAATATATCTACTATAGATGATTAATTAAGGATTGAGTAAAATCTATTAACCTCTGTGGATGAGCTGTTACAAAACTTTAATCTACAGGAAACTATATTCATAGAGACCAAAAAACATGTTTTGGACCAGGGTGTAAATGTGCTTTTAATGGGTTTAAGCATTTTAAGTTGGGAATCTGGTCTTTCATTTGGAGTAGTTTTTAACTGAAATTGTCACTAGTTTCCTGCCAGCTGGGACAAACCCTACTTAAGGTCAACACTAAACTCCATAAGCGTTGTTTGGGCTCATCGTCAGCAGCGCTTATGAAGTCAAAGTAATTGTGCAAAAGGCAGCTTCAGTTACAAAGTAACTACTAATAGATTTCAGATCACTTTTTAAATTATCAGTACCACACAGTCCTCTGAATAGAGAAATGTTTGTGCACGCATCGCAGTAACACAGTAAATTAGATATATGAACATTTCCTGCGAGCATCAGCAGCAGCGTGTGTGCAGAATGCAAATAGCCTTGGAAGCAACAGATGAATTTGAAAAGGTTCTAACCTTTCTAACGAATCAAAAAGTCTCTTTGAAGCTCCGGCTGCAGATCATGTAAAGAAAATTTTAAATGAAACGAAAAAGTTCAAGGTCTGGTCAAAAGCCTTTCAGAGGTCTAACATTTTCCTCAAGGAGGTAAATACTGATGAAAACAGCCGCCCGTCTGCCCGAGCTCGCTTTTCTTCTTTCATTTGCTGATGAAAAAAAAAAAACAGGTGAGAGGTTTGAGATGGAAAGATTTTTGATCTGCTATTGTTTGCCCTCACATTCAGTTTGTTTTGTCCTTTTTGATTTTTTTCTTGCGAGGGATTTGATAGGCTGACCTCATTCAGAGACCTGTGCATATTTCAGGTTGCAATTGGGTTACAGTAATTAAAATCTATTAATCATACAGCGCCGGATAATTAAACACTAAAAGCAGTTTGTCAGCTAAACGAGCCGAACGAGACACGCAACACCGGTTTGCTAGCATCCCCCTCCTTTTAGTCTTCCTCCTCCCATCATCTCCACGCACTCGTCCACACACACACAAATCTCTGTTGTGTCTGAGGCCGGCGGCAAACCCCCTCTCACTTCGACACAGTGAGAGCTACTTGTCAAAATGCGTTTAAAAGCATAGGAAACGGTGTGTGTGTGTGTGTGTGTGCATGTGAGTATGTGAGTGAGTGTGTGTCCGGTTCAGAGGGCCACATACAGACCTTCTATAATTAGTTGCAGGCAATTAGCAGCAGCAGAGAAATGCAAAACAGAGCCCAGTAAAGAAAGCAGAGGAACGGGTTGGAGGGAAAACCCTACGTGACTTCATGTGTTGTTTACGGAACTGATTTTATCCACATTTTAAGGCTGATTTAAATGTAACATACTGCTGTACGTTCTCTCAGGTTGTGGAGACAGGATCTTTTAAAAATAAATAACATGAAAAGGAGGAGAAAATAGAATCCTTTTACTTTGTGATAATCCTCAGCTGGAGGTGCTCCTTTACACCCTGTGTTTTTTTGTGACAGAGCACAAAGTGAGTTTTTGCAGTGGAAAGTGGAGAGTTTTTAGTATATCTTCCGCTGATGTCTTGACTCTTTTGGTACCAAACTGGGTCGCTGTGCTAATTTGCCCTCACCACAGCCAGCCACAGTCACGCACACACGAGACCAGACGAGACCCAGAGAGGAGGCAGGGCACGAGATGGTGAAAGGAAGATGGCTTAAGTGTGTGTGTCTGTGTGTGCAAAAGGGAAAAAAAAATCAGACATGACTGTGTTTGAATATGTGCGTATATGAGCGTGCTTAAGTGGCTCTCCCCAGACAAAGATGCAGAGCTTTGGCAGAGAGCACGACATGGTGTGTGTGTGCTTGTGTATGTGTGTGTGAGCACAGGGTTGCGTGACATGACGTTAAAAATGTCACAGGGAGGGAGGCAATGAAAGACGAAGGGAAAAAGAGAGGAGGGTAGAGGGAGAGACACGGAGGCGGAGCGGTTGACTGGACCCCTCGTCTACTTGCGTTTACATCAAAACACTGAGAGTGTGTGTGGGTGTAGCTGTACATGCATGCGTGTGTGCAGGTGGGTACTGTGTGTGTCTGCGTGTGTGTGTGGAGAGGCATGCCTCCCGGTGCCAGTGAAGAATGGGCTAAAGTGCCCCATACAGTGAGAGCGATCAAGGACACACTGATATGAGACACACACACTTAGTCTGGTCACATTTACTCAGCTCAGTCGGGCCATCCAACCCTGACACACACACACACACTTATACAAAGAGAGAGTGGGAGAACAAGAGAGAGAGAGCCAAGGGGAGGGTTCTAGTCACAGATGTGTGTTAGCTCTGCTCAGTCAGTGGACCACAACGTGTCCTCCTACTCTGAGACCTCTGCTGTACCTCTCGTACTTTCAGGCGATTCATTCTTCAAGCTGCAACGACGTAGAGAACACAGGTTTACTCAACATTTGAAGTTCATTAACGTGATGCATATTCATACATTATCAGTTTTTTGTGATGTTGTGATGATGTTTTTTCCTTATTTGTCATGCCTCACATATCCCATTAGGCCCCTTATTGAAAAAAAAAAAATCATAAAAATGTGCCACACAACAACAATAATGTTCTTTATTAGTCATTAAGTATTTAAAGGTCTTCCTCACATGCTCTCGATGAATTCACGGACACACATTTGAATAATCTGTGTTTTTATAACTTTAAATACATTTCATGTTGCTGCAGCCTTCGTTTCCCACATCCAAATCCCCGGTAGAGCATCTGCACCACCAAACTCAAATTTTCCTCCAAATTGTAGCCACATTTTTTTTTCTTTTTGAAAATGCTAAAACTACTTCTCCTTTACAGACTCAGCAGTATATAACCTATGTTAATTTCATTTGTGAAAAAGAAAAAGCGTCCTTGTCAGAGAGGAAACAGTAGAAACAGACTTACACCAGAAATGCTGCTTTCCAAACTTTGTCCAACAAAATCGCATTACACTCGATAATCTATACAATTTAAATATCCATCCATCCGTTGATCTCTCTATCTATAAAAATATCTAAAAAAAATAGCTTAACTTAAACAATTTTAATTTTTAAAATTTTGGTCTATATTCATAGATTTATTTCATCAGTGTGTGTCATTATTAAAGGATTATTTAACAAATTATTATTTAAAAATTTAAAAAACAGAAATGTGGTACCTGTTATTTGCAGTAGTTACATACACAGAAATCAAGAAATATATATATAAATATATATATAAATATATATGTTGAGGAATTTAATTAAATTTTTTGCCACTGTAATGCACGTCTATAATTTTAAAGGGAGAGTTAACAAAAACAACAAGTGTTGTGTTTTTACTCTCTCCCTTTAGATTGTGTTTGATGTCATTTGCACAGTTTTGCTGATCTGCACTGTGGAAATGTCTTCTCTACTATTTTTTTTTTTACTGAACGACAGCTGCCAGCTGTATCGCTCTGCAGAAGAGCTCGTGAATCTTCTCCTGGTGACAACAAGGTCACACTAGTAGCAGGGTGGCTGCAGGATGCAAACATTAGTGGAGTTCTCCTCAGCTGAGCCGGCATGTTAGCTAGCAGCATGGGTGACAGGCGTGAACGGGAGAGAGATCAGCTCATAAATGAAACTAATCACAGCAAGCTTTGTGTTTCTTTCCTTCTTTTGTAAGAAAATGCATTACTGCTGAGTCGA
>VUQR01035626.1:40226-67500 GCA_015108515.1 Hemichromis elongatus
TTTGGGGATAATTTTTTTTTTTTTTTTTTGCAATAATTATCTTTATTGTTTTATTTCCCAGCCCTAGCTTAGCATTTCCCCTTGTAATATTGAACTGAAACTAACACTGTTAAATTATGTCAAGGTTCATGGTGACAGCAGCATGTACAGCTCATACACTGACGAGCCACGCACTGTTAGCAGTACTTTCATGCTGGTTCATTTTGATGCCGTCACTGGTTTCTGCTCGTAAAGTTGAAGGGTTTATGTCTTTATGTCTGTTTAAAATTGCCACAGTCAATTTTAGCAGCCTTCATGCGTCTGAGCTTTGTACTTTTGATGGAAACGAGAGCAGCAGAGCCGGTTAGAGGTCATAAGGCTGGTGGATTTCCATGGTGCTGTGACATTACTGCAGCTCCGGGTGGCTCCTTCACCTTAGCAACAGGTACACAATGTACCGCGTCTGTTCCCTCTTTACTTTATCTATTTACTCTCCACACGGGCAAAACCAGTCATTGATATGTCCACTGTAATATCATATCCAGCTGCCATACTGGCTTCTGTCCGCTGTTGTTGATTAGTAAAAGGAGAGATAACTGAAAGTGTAACATCTCCGTTGTTCGAGGGATGCCTGTATGTGTGCAGGCTACCGTTCAGTGCACAAATGCATATAGCATTGATGCTTTTTCTTAAAGCGTAGGTGCGGGTAACTTAAGTCAGTGCCATCTGATCCTATAAAAGGAAACATTAGTCTGGCTTTGTCCTTCCTCCGTGTCTTCTTGGACAAGCCGCAAGCAACACAGTAACATTGTTCTCTAAGCTACTACTTTTCAAATGTCCAATTTAGTGACGTGACTTAAGTTGTGTGAGTGGGTTGACTTGATTATTCCTCTGAAATGTTAAACCTCAAACCGTACTTATTTTTAACTCTGTGTTTTCCCTCTTTGGCGTAGTTTAGTTTGATTAGACTTAATACCAGTTAGCATAAACGTCTATAGCTGTTTGTTCACAGCAGTTCAGTTCAGCAGTTTTTTTTTTTTTAATTACTGGAGTTATTGCAAATAACGGTTTTACACTCATTATATAAAGTCTGTAATTGCCATAACATTTCTTGTTATTACGTTGGCACTGTTTAGTTTTACCGAAATGAGGATTGTTAACCAAGTCTGCTTGTAGTCAAGGTTGTCTGCTGTTAGGCCTCGCTGTCATTTGCATATCAAAAACCCAATCAGACTCTTTTTTTTTTTCTTCTTCTTCTCACAAGAACAGCTGCTACAACACACTGATACAAAGTGCAGGTCTCATTTCTTCTTTTTGGCCCACAGGGGACGCCGGCTGATGTGCTGTATAAGGGAACCATAACACGACTAATAACTGAGGACAGTGTCAGCCGAGTTGAGAGGGAGCACGATGAGGCCCTGTCTAAAAGACACGTGGTCTTTGAGGGCATTAGTGGGCACATTCTTACATATGATCGTAAGTAGAAGAACCTGGCTGTATTGTCCTACTTTTTGCTATGTTACTTTCAGTTAACCTTAGAAATAATTGATTCAAATTGCACATGACTCAAGAAATAGCTGCACTATATTTACTGAGGCCTTTGTAATTTATAGGCGCACCACCTCAGACTCCTAAAGATGAGGGCCGAGGTGGAGGGCAGTCTGGGGAAATTCTGGGCCTGAAACGTCCTTATGATGTAATGGAAGGAGGCATCTCGAGGGGACTGCCTATGAGAGAGTCGTTGTCTGCTGCCAACTGTGAAGGTAACAGATGATTTATTTAATGAGGTTTTACTTTGATTATTCGTGAAATGAATGAATAGTCTTACACCTTACCATTCTTTCCTTTTTTGTACATCCACCTTAGGTCTGATTGGACGAGCCATGCCTCATGATAGCGACAGTCCCCACCATGCCTCTTACAAGGACACTCATCACAGCCATGGTTCCATCTCACAAGGTAGCAAGCGTTGTTGTTTGCTACAACAAGATTTCACTTTGAACTCTCATTTCATCCTGGTGAGGCACTTAAACAATCTCCTTAGGGAGAGCAAACGTTAAAGTAGAATGTTAATGCAGCAGCTGTTTTTGGCAACTCACGAAACGATTGATGCTGCTTTACCAGTCAGCATTGGTTTTTGTGGTGGTGCATTGTTAAAGGCATAATAGGTAAATGACTGATGTATTCTGTGCTCTCATTTCATCTGACTCAACTCTTAAAGCTCCCTCCAGTGAACTAAAAGCCACATTTTTCTATTGTTTCTTCCTTTCCAAAAAGAATGGATGGCGCTAGCTTATCTGAAGTTACTTGCCTAAAGAGCAGCACCAAAGATTGTTCAGCTTAGCTCATAAAACCTTTGTCCCTGTGCCTCGTGTTTCCTTATACTTCAACTCACTTCTGGCTAAATTATGAAGAGAAATTAGAACTGTAGGCTTCCTGCTCTGTTTGGAAATTAATAATATTTACATATTAAAATTTCAGGTACACCTCGTCATCTGGACCAGGATAGCTACATGAGGAGGGAACCTAAACAGATGAAAAGAGAGAGCCCCCCACCTCGTGGGCCTGGCTCTTTGTCTGATCCTATGAAAGGCAGAGAGACCATTGTTCCCACAGTGAAGGAGGCTGGGCGCTCTATCCACCTCATTCCCAGGGAAGAGCTCCGACAGCCTGCCAAAGAAGGCATCATTGTACAGGTACGTGATAATGACACGTGTAGAGACAATCAAGCACTTAATGCTTGCTAACCGAGTAATTCCCATTGTGGTCTCTGCAGGGAGCATCCATGAAGCAGGAGGTGGCGTCAGGGAAACGTCACGATGTCCGCTCCATCATAGCCAGTTCACCGCGTTCCTACCACAGTACACCGTCACACCTGGAGATGCGTTCTGAGAGAAGCCGATATGAAGACGCACCTAAAGGGCGCCCCAGTGCGGTGGTCAGTACAGCTAACCCCATAGCGCGGTCTTCTCCGCTTACGCTGGGGTCAGAGCAGGGTGGCAAAGCCCATCACAGCCCAGTGGGCTACGATGATAAAGGAGCCTTAAGGACACCTTACACTGGATCCTCACATCGTAGCTCCCCACTGTCCAGGGAGGCAGGCCAAAGGCAGCACGAGGGTAAGTATATCACATGCCAAAAAGACTTAAAAAAACTTAAACAAAAAAAAAGAACCAAGAAGCATATGAAAATGCATACATTTCATGTGTGTGTGACAGGCATGTAAAAGAGTTGTTCTGTACTAAAAATAATTCTGTTTCCTTGGTTTTTTTTTGTTTTTTGCACCAGGTTCCAGTAAGAATCTGACTCAGGAGCGAAAAGCCACGCCAACCCCCAGGGAGATGAGTGCCACCAAATCACCACTTCCCACTGTTCCAGATCAGCAGACCCTGTTTCAGGGTCTGGGACCTGATATGTACCGCCACATCTCCTTAGCTTTTGATCCCACTGCGCTGGGTCGTAGTATCCCAATCGACTCAGGTACCGTGTCCATTATAGCGTGTACATGTTGCCCCGATGCTCATTAGGGAACAGTTTAATCAACTGCGCAGCATTTTGTGTGATAATCTGATCAGAATTTTGCACAAAATCGAGTGACTTCCTGACAGATCATGTTCTTGTTTATACACGGCAGCATACTACTTGCCTAGGCCCCTCGCTTCCAGCGCTGCATACCCTCCACACTACCCCTACCTCATCCGTGGCTTTCCTGACACCGCCGCCCTGGAGAACCGGCAGACGCTGCTCAACGATTATATCACTTCTCAGCAGATGCATCAGTGGCCTGCAGCTGCTGCCATGGCTGCACAGCGCTCATCTGACATTATGAGGGGCCTTCCTTCACGTGACCAGCCTGTCCCCCTGCCCTACTCACCTCGGGGTAAGGCTAACACTCGCTGTAACTTGTCACCGTTGTTTGGTAAATTGAAAGTGCAGTTAAATGTGCTGCACCTGCACTAAGAATACAAACAGGAGTATGAAACAACAGCAGGCTGGTTGTTACTAATAGAAGCACCTGCATGCTGAAATGTAATGTTAGTGCTGTTCATGCTGAGTTATTTAGATCAATTTGGTGGACAGGTTTTTTGTTTTTGTTTTTTTTTGTTTTGTTTTTTTTGCATTTTCTGCATTTTTCCACAAAAGCAAATAAATATAATACAAAAAACTGAATTGCATCGAGGATTGCTGTAAACTTGTCATGCAGGATGATTGAGGGAGCTGCCAGTCAGATTAGTTTCCAATATAACGCATTGAAGGAACACATATTTACTCATTTAATACTGACTTTTTCTTAGAACACTAAAGCAGAATCTAATAAGTTAAAGGGTTTTACGTTTTAGTAATTTACTTCCACTTTCCCATTTGTCTGTCAGAATTATGGAATTTCACATAGTCCATCATTTCAAATTTAACAAATTTGTGACATTCCCTTGTAGTCTCATAAAAAAATTGCGTCACTTTTGACAGCCTCTCATTACCTTTTATGCCCTGGATCAGCTGACCCTTCTCTGTCTTCTAGGGATCATCGATCTTTCTCAGGTACCACACATACTGGTCCCTCCTTCCCCAGGGACAGCAGTGGATCGCATCCCTTACATCCCCGGGACGAGCGCCACCTTCCCTGGCAGACCTTACACCACCTCTCCCATCTCACCCGGTACAGTTCATTTCACACAAGCAGACTTGCAGAATAAATATGTTATGCTCTCTTTATTTCTAAAGTTCTCTTTCTCTCTCTCTCTCTCTTTTTTTTTTTTGCATGTGCAGTTGGCTCGTCACACATGAGCAAAATGCAAGGCACGGCTTCATCCTTAGAGCGTGAAAGAGACCGTGAACGTGACAGGGAGCGGGAGCGTGAGAGTGAGCGGGAACGGGAGAAGGAGAGGGAGCGCGAACGTGACCGTCAGAGAGATCGGGAAAAGGAAAGGGAGCGCGAGAGAGACCGCGAAAGGCAAAGGGACCGGGAGAGAGAGAGGGATAGAGAGCGTGAGAGAGATAAGGGCGGGTCTCTTGGAAATGTGGAGCATGCCCCCATCTGGCGACCAGGTGTGGAGAATATGGTGTTCTTCATTTTCATTTGTATTTAAAAAATAGAAGTTACAAATGTAGCTTAGAGTTTGTAAAATAAAATGAGTCTGTTTCTGTTATTTAGGTACAGACCACACCTTGCCAAGCAGCAGCGTAAGACCTGCGTCCCAGCCGCACAGCCACCAGCACTCCCCGGTGTCGCCTCGTACCCAGGAAAACGTGCAGCAGAGGCCAAGTGTCCTGCACACTGGGGGGAAAAGTCTTTCTGTCAACGAACACTCCGGCTCATCTGTGTTACGGTAAACTGAACTTTAACACAAAAAATTCGAATAAACAGATAAAAGGTTGTAGGTTTTTCTGTTTTTGTTTTTTTATAAATAGCAATCAAAATATCTGCTTTAATTTGCTTTTTTAAATGTGTGTTTGCTTTGTTAGGTCATCCCACTACCAAGCTTACCCTAGCCATCTCCAAAGGACAGGTGTGCTTTCTGAGGCTTACCCAACTGCCATGGATTTAAATGTAGCCAAAGAGCAGAATCGCGATGCAGGCAAAAGCAGAGGAGGTCTGCCCAAACATTTTCAGGACCAGCATGGGCCATCCGGTAAATCTGACCCCAAGCTGTCCAGCCCCAGCTCAGCTGGAATGTACCCCGGGTCTTATCCCTCTGCTTCAGGCCGTCCCCAGCACCTGCTGCCTCCGCAGTCAGACAACCCTCCTGGCCGTGGAGAAAGCGGTACACCTAGTAGGGAAAAGACTCAAAACAAACAGATGTCCATTCAGGAACAAGAGCTCCGAGCACTCGGTAAGACCACCATGACTGCGGCCAACTTCATAAACGCGATTATAATGCGTCAAATTTCTTGTGAAACGGGGATGCCAGAGATGAGCTCGCTTGTTGCCAGCAGCACCACTGATGGTAAGACGCTCTGGATCCCAGGGGTCCCCCCCCCCCTCATCACCCAGACCCACCCCCTCGTCAGTCTGTGGCCTATTGCACGCTGTGGTGATTGGCATTATCAGATCAGCCCAGTTCATTTACATTTTTTGTTTCAATGCTGTAGTTTTTTTTTGCCTTCTATCCCAGTTTCTCCCTTTACAGACATAAAGTCCACCAAGGGTGCCCTTTTGGGAAAGCCTTACTTCTAGCTTTTCCAAAGTGGACATTACTTGTTTAGATTACATTTTTAAAAAGAATTTGGCGAGCTTGAATGAGTTTTAAAGGCTTATTCGTGATAACTTGATTTTTCCAAGAAGATCCTAGGTGTCCTTTAAGGTAGCTAAAGCCAGTGGGACATTTAGGTTGAGCATCCTTTGCTGCTTATTTTTTATTTTATTTCCTAAGAGTATTTGACTTGAATTTTAACATGTGGCACCCTCCTCCCTGCCATTCGGCTGCTTACATTAAGAAAATATTTCACCACAGACAGTTTGGTAATTTAACTTTCTGATCTGAGTAGTATTTTTATACCCTCTGTTTAGAAAGACTGCTGTAATTTGAATACATGGAACTCAGATGAAAAAGAACATTGAAATAGAAAATTGGTCTGATAGTTTCATTAAACAAGAAAAGCCTTACCATCCACCAAACTCACTCCCTGGGGTCCCAGAGTGCACCGGTGTTGCAGAGAAGGCAGGTGGGAAGGGGAAGTAACACTTTCAGCGAATCAGGGGGAGGGGGTACTACAGCTTCTGGCCTTCCAAATCTGTGCATGTTCCTGTTTTATCGCTCACTGTAATCTATGCTGATTTATTTAGGTTTTTGTTTTGCCCCCCCCCTTCCCCTCTCCCAACACACACACTCTCATCCCAAGCGCTAAACACATCTTTCTCTCTCTATCAAGCCTTTGGGGAGTTTCTGTCATTCGGAATGTAATTGTGTTTTGTGGTTTTCTTCTTGTAGACTAGTGTTTTTTATACAAGGCTTTAAGGCAAGTGCACGCTGAGTTTAAATGAGTGTTGCGAGCTAATGTACTCAGGAAGCATGCTTCAAAACTCTGATGAGATGATGGAGCCAGACGACAACACCAAGATGATGTTGTGCACGAAACAGTAGATGGATCCACAGAGAGACGTACAGGCGCTTATAAGCTACTGCTGAAATGAACTCTTGAGTCTCTCGTGTGTTTTCTAGCTAACAACAAAAAGCAAAGCATGCTGTCCCCACTGGAACGCTCGTTCCCTCTCTGGGATTGACAGAGTCAATGCTGGTCCCCTCTTTCAACTTGCATCATCCTCTGAAATGAATAATGTAGTGTAAGAGTTGTGTAAGAAAAACACGTAGCGAGTTATGACACACAAGGGACAAAATGCCTTAAAATCCACACGCTGTAGTGCTCTCTAGAGCTCGCAGAGAGAATGTTTTAGACACTCGACTGACTGGAGTGTCTGGAGTTATGTTTTGTACTCTAGTATAGTAGTAATAGCCAGTTTCTATCCATAGCATGCAGCACACACTTTTACATCCTCCTTTATATCACTTTTTGACTAAAGTAACGTTTTGAACTTCTTCATTAGAGTTGCTGATGCAAAACCTGTCAAATTTAGCACCATTTGTGGTCAAAGATGAGCCTGTATGCAAAGTGTGCACTGAAAATAACCAGAAAATCGTGAGCAGCTCTTCACACTCACTCATACATAGATAAATATATATCTAGTTTTGTTATTTATTTATTTACACCATAAGCTGAAAGTCCAAGCTAATTTTTAAAATGTGTGGGTGTGCTTTTTGCCTGTCTCTGTCTGTGTGTGTGTGTGTGTGTGTGCATACGCGTGTGCTTGGTTGTTTTCTGGATTGGACTCTTAGGTCTGACGCTTTACCGTCCTCCGTCCGAAGAGAGACTGTCTCCAGGCCAGCAGCCCCAGTCGCCTTGTGTCAAAGGCAGCCAAAGGGTGGTCACTTTGGCGCAGCACATCAGCGTAAGCCCTCTCAACTACTGCATGACAAACGGAAAAATAATCTAATGTCATACGATAATAATTAGAAGTGCTTTACGAAAGAAGGGGTGTGTATGAAAATAAATGCATGTGGAATGTGTTTAGTTTTCTTTACAGTAAAATAAAATCCTGAAACTCTATCAGGAGATCTGTGTGTGTCTCAGACCGTGTTGTGTAATGTCTGACGTTGATTATCTTCACCTAAACAGGAGGTGATAACTAAAGACTACACCAGGCAGAGTCAGCAGCAAAGCTACCACGGTTCTCCTGTCCTGGACTTGACCCGTCCACCCAGTGCCTCCCAGCCCCCTCCCACTTCACAGGAGTCTGCTCAGGGGGCCCGCTATGCCGAGGGCCCTGGTGGAGAACGTAACAGAGACCGGTAGGAATCCCTGTTGGGTACAATTAGTACCTTCACCCTTTGTCACTGATGTTGAAAAAGCTCAGATTATCCATGACATAAAAATAATTGAGTTTTGATCTACGTGCTGTTTTCCAGATCTCCACCTCAGCCTAAAACCTCACCTGTCAGTGTTTCGATTGACGGCATCGAACCGGTGTCTCCTGCTGGAGCCAACTCTGAACCTGAAGTCCAGAGAGGAGCCTCCTACCCCAGCGAGCAGGGAGAAGGGTAAGATTCTCCCATGTCCACCCCAAAAAGTCCATAATAAACGCAGTTTATTTAACGTTAGCACTACTAATTAGATTATTTCACTGAGCAAATTCTCTAACACAAAGTTGAAATTTTTGTCCTGGTCATGAAATACTAGCCCACTGTTTTATGTTTGCATGTATACTGTACCTGTCAGTGTGTATGTGTCATGTTTAAAGGACAGTGACAGACTGCCATTGGATTGTGTTTTCCTGAGTTTCTGCTCCGTATAACCCATTTGCTCCTGGCTGTATACCTACTTTACATTTTCTTCAGACAGAGAAATATTTATTGACCGCGTATCTGTTTGGTAGCCTCGTTACCCTGGAAAGGTTTTTTACAACCGAAGCGGGTGGCACGATTGTCACGTAATCCTCTGGGCCGTAAATTGTGATTGCCAGGTTTCACGATTTATTAACAACTGATTGTGCTGTGTTTTATCTCTGGGGTAGGAGAAAGGAGGAGCTTTAACCCCAATACAGAGCATCCGCTGCCTTGATAAGGCGGCATCACCTGATGTATTAAATGTAGCACCTTAAGTGTTTAGGAAATCCTCAGTATAGAAGGCAGGTGTCACTGCTGAGTACAACAAATGTGGGCTTGCCTTGTGTCACAGGAGTCGGATTAGTTTGTGTTTGTGTGCATGTTGACATCATACTACTTTCTCTTCTACAGGATGGGTTCCCATTCTCCTCCAAATGCCTCCCAGCCTCCCGCCTTCTTCAGCAAACTGACTGAGAGCAACTCGGCTATTGTGAAATCAAAGAAACAGGAAATGATCAAGAAGATGACAGTTGTGGGAAGTGACACTGATTTCAGTAAGTCTGACCTCAGGACTGGTCTCACCGAGTGCTCAGTAGTGAAAAAAAAAAAAGTTATTTTAATTTAAATGGAGCATTAATAAGAAATGTGGTTTACACTTTCAGATGCTGGTCAGCCTGGAACAGAAATCTTCAACATGCCAGCATCTACAACTGCAGGTAATCTTTTAAGTCACATTGCTTTTAATAAACAGCAGAACAGTGAGTGCACATTTAGGCCAAAAGACCTGTGCCTTTTTAATAATAATGGATCGGCAGCTTTATCAGAGAACTGCATAGCTGACATCATCTCCAAACAAAAAGAACTTTGCATTTTCTTAAAGTCAAACATTCAAAATGAAAGTTGCGCTTGATCTTCCTTTTTGTGCTTAATAAAGGGTCTGCAAAAAGCAGATGCTACATGAGTGTGAAGTAAAATAAATGTGGAAAGGAATAAGTTACGTTGATATGTTGAGTTTAGTGCAAAGAATGTATTTTAGCTGTGTTGTGTTTGAAAAATCAGCCTTTGTACTTGTGCAACGACACCAGATTTGATTTAGTTTTAAGGAGATTGATGTCCACCACCTTGGCAGACTTTAATCTGTTATAGATCATATCTATCAGCTGCTCGCTGGGGAACAGCGCTAGCTGCATATTTTCATGTTCTACTCAAGTGTGCCGCAAGTGCAGTGTAGGCTTGACTTGGTCTCCTGCTTATATGAGAGCATCTATACGTGTTACCTTTAAATTCCTGCCACATTCGTCCACAGGTGAGGAAGCGTTAGCTAACCATCCGTTTCTGTGTGCAGACACAAGGCTCTGATTTGAAGGCTAGCTTTGGCTAATTACCAACCACAGTACTTAAGAGTCTGTATCAGCAAACTGTGCTCTTGGAAACTTGTACTGTTACGCAAAGTCAGTTTTGTGTACTTTGGCACATCACACGCGTGCAAGAGGCAGCTACAAAAGCTCGAAGACGTGCCGCTTAATGCACCGCTAAAATCAGTCAAAGATGGGTGTGGTTGGAACGAGTACATGTTTGAGAGCCTTGTGGGTGGTGGTGGGCTCCATTTCTCTGTGAGGCTATCGTCTTCTGCGGTTTATGCTAGTCAGTCAATTCCTCCCTTTAGCAGGGCTTTAGCAGGCCTGACAATTATGACTCTGTTTACTAACTGTCTCTGAGTGTGAGGTTTTTTGTTGTTGTTGTTTTGTTTTTGCCAGAGAAGCAGTTTGCAACTGAGAGGGTAGTTTCCCTTTCAGAGCACAGAATTTAGGAAGGATTAACCACACATATTTAAATTAACCACACAAAGCAATTTACTGCATCAATCTTTAATGCCTGTGGGAAAAATTGTGTCTCAGTTTGTGCCTGACATAGCTGTGATATATGACGCTAGGAGTGTTAATTTATTTGGGATGCAAGTGGGAGATGTTGGCAGTATTGAAGGCGCAGGTGGATTGTTCAAGAGTGCGTTGCCTTCGCTTTGGCTCGGTCCTGCAGAACATTTAGACCTGAGCCTCACGCATTTCTGCTCTGTGAAAACTGGTATCTTAATGTAACTGAGCCAAGCTTGAAATGAGCTGTTGGGAGGAAGAAAGCATCACCTGATACTGGAGGTATACGTGACAGAGATGTATTACAGGCAGCCAAAGGTACTTTGAGCAGTAACAGATTTCAGGTTTTGTCATATTTCTACAGAACTGTGTGCATAAAGAAAACTGTTTCTGAACACACACCAAACTTTGCACCACTACACATTAGCCGTGATGTATATACAGTTCTCTCTCAGTCATAACGTATTGAGATTTTCCTGAACTCCACACAGTACCTGTCAGGCTGTGACACGAGTGCACGCTCTTATTTCAGAGCAAATATTTCTTCAGCTGTCGATCACTGATCTAAATTGCCACGCTGTTTCAGAAGAGGAACACGTGCTTGAAATCTGCGCTTACAGTCTGTGTGCATTCCTCACTCTCTCAGCCAGTATTTAAGATTTTGCAGTCCACTAATTTTGTTCCCTTAGTCACTTTGGTCCAGAAGTTTATCTTCTCTCATCTCCTAAATACATTTTAAAGTTTTGTTTTTTTTTTAATCTTGAAGATAAAGAACAATTTTTAGTAAGTCCACTAGAAATCTAAAACCAGGACAAGAGTTGGAAATTGGCTTTAGTAAACACTGAGTGGACTGTCTTTAGTCCCCTGCGCTCTAATGCAGGTGCTGATAAGTGTGAACTGAAGCTGCTCGGTGGTTTTAAATTTAACAAGTGTTTTGCATAGTGGCCTACACCAAGGCTTTGATTGCTCTTTCAGTAACGAAGGTTCTTGTTGTCGGTACATTTATTTTTAACTTAGCCTCGTTTCACTGCCTCTGCTGATGTGCTGTCTCTTTGCTGTCAGGTGTGTGTGTGTGAGAGAAGAGGCTGTATCTCAACAATATTTTTATTTTTTTTAATTCACTCAAATTAATTTACAGATGTAACATTAAGTGCAAGTGTTAAACACTCACGCTGTGCGCAGTGTTTAGTGTATATGGACAAGCAGACATCCTGTATTTTTTGTTATGTAACACTATTTACTGCTGTGGCTCTATGATGCTCTTCCTCCTCCCTAACAGCATTTTTACACATTTTCTGACCTTTTTGCATGTCAAAGTTGTGATTCTGGGCCAACTATCAACATTTATAATGATCTCTTCTTTCACAGGACCTGTAAACATCCGCCATAACCCAGCCCCAGAAACGCCTGGTAACTCAATAGGCCTGGAGGCCATTATAAGAAAGGCTCTGATGGGCAATTATGATCAGTCTGAGGAGCGCTCTCCATCCAACGCTGCTACCCCGCTGAGCTCTGGTTTGTCTGCAGAGGGGCGGGGTGAAGACTCTTTGTCACAAGGTGCCAACGCTTAAGATACCTTCATACTTAATCTGATTTGGATTTGATCTGTTACCTAAGGTTCAAATTTTATGCCTACACTATATTTTGATAGAATTTGCATCCCTGCCATCTGATCAATAGCACCTTGTATTGTTCTTGTATAATGTTACCTAACATTTGGCATATATATGGAAATCTCTGTGGCCAGGATTTATATTTATCAGTTTAAGATCAGATTTAAGTCATAAAGGATGCACTATGGAGTCCTGTTCTCCATTTGTTGCCTAAAAGTTATGCAATGAACTGGCTGATTCAGGATCAGTTGATCGTGGGTGTGCTGATCTGGTTTGTTTGGTTCTTCAGACAAATTCATTGCATGAGATTAGACTGGACTAGATTGGTCTAAGTAAAATAACACAATTGTATATACATGTAAACATTAATGTGGGAAGCTGCACTTTGTGGCCATAGGCGGCTCAGAATAAGCATGTTTAAACGGAGTATACTGTCGACTCACATCTGCGCTTGGTCTCCTCGATTTGCAGGAGGCGCAAAGTCCTCAAAGGGTAGTGGACGCTCTAATGGACGCAAAGCTAAGTCTCCAGGACCGGGGCTTTCAGCAGGTGAGAGACCTTCGTCTGTGTCCTCGGTCCACTCGGAGGGAGACTGCAACAGGCGAACTCCGCTCACCAACCGTGTCTGGGAGGACCGGCCTTTGTCTGCAGGTATAAACTTTTGTGACACTGATTTGATATGAGATCCTGTAGGAGCAGCGTGAACACACGATAACAACTCTTTGGTTTTGCTGTCTGCAGGTTCAACACCAACTCCGTTTCCATGCAACCCGCTGATCATGCGTTTCCCTGGGACGGTGTCTGCTCATTCACCCTCCTCTGGCCAACAAGGGAGCCAGGGACCAGGGTCCGGACAGGGTCGGCCATCCTGGGGGGAGGAAGAGCACAAACCTCTGCTCGTGTCTCAGTACGAGACCCTGTCCGACAGCGAGTGACTGGAAATACCAGTTTGAACAGGACTTTGCGTACGGTCACCCACCTACACAAACATGGCATCCGCAGACCTTCCCACACCATTCCAACGCGCATTTCCTCCATCGGTCATCGAGAATGGATCACGTTCTCCTCTCATGCACCTGTGGAAGAACTGCCAAACAGCGACGAAGTGGAACACTGCTGCACCCCCGTGCATGCATGTGTCCGCGCACGTGTATGTATGTTTGCGCTTACATGTAATGCATTCACTCCAGGACTGCTCCAAAGGACAAATCACTTTTTATTTTTGTTTTTTTTCCTTCTTAATTTACTACTTTTCCTCACTGGCCTTATCGATATACACACGCATTGACCAGCGCCCTCTGGGGGAATCCTGGTCTAATGTTTTTACACTTGTCTGGAAGGGACTGAGGTTGTGTCGTCGGTCCGGTCAGGAGGTCGATGACTGCTGCTCTAGTGACAGATGATTTGACCTGAGAGCAGCGGCATGCACACGGAGGACCCTCTCTCGTATTTCTTCATGGTGAACTCAAGGTGCACGCGGCCCGTGCACTGCTACCACTACAAGAACACACGCGAGGGTGGACACGAGGAGAATCGACGTGTTTTGTTTTTTCCTTGTTTTGGTTATTTTTTTGTTTGTTTTTGTTGTTTTTTTTTTACTTTAAATTCTGTCAGTCCAGTCCTGTGTTTGGTGAGCTGAGACCTTTAGTACATTTTGATGGTGAACTTTTGATGGTGTCACTTTGTTGTAAGGATGTATCTTTTTTGCTGGGGGGGGGGGGGGGGGGGGGGGGGGGGGGGGGGGGGGGGGGGGGTGGGGTGGGGGGGTGGATTGGCGGGGGCAGGAGCTATTTACCGCTCTTGAGAAACCAGGGAGGAAATAGCAATATCAGACTGGTGCGCGGTCCTGCCGCGAGATGTAGCTCCCACTTATCTTAGCCATTTCAGCTTGACTGATCAAAGATTGGCTTTCCTTAAAATAACCTGGGCCCAAGGTTGAGTACATGCTTCCACCCCATGGGTTTTTTTTTGGGCAAATTATCAGTCTTTTCCAATCCCCCCCTATGGAGTTGCATGGCTGTTTGTGGAGGACTAGAGAGATAATCTCATTTCATTTGTACAATTATACACTATCATGGAATAAAAGCATATTTGCAAATGACGTAATTTCCCGCTTTGTACCAACTGGGTCACAAGCCTTGACAAAACCATTATCATGCAGACAGGAGAGTCACCCAGTCGGCTGTAGGGCAAAGATGGAGCTTTCAGAGGACGTAATCCACTTTATTTATTTCTAGATTTCCTTTCTGCTTATCTAACTACTACACAGCTTACCAACAGACATTTTACAAGTGCTCATTGGAAGGTTTTACCATCTCTCCTCAGGAGATAAAAGAGGAAGGAGCTACTGTACTCTTTACTTTCTCTGAGTCTTCATCAACTTCAGCTATTCCAACTGCTCTGCTGGGGGACAGCTTTTCATAAATTCACTTCTGCAGCCATTGTGCTCTGACTTAATAAATGAAGTACATGCGTGCATGAAATATTTACTCATACACCTGACTAAACACTCCACTCCTTAAATGCCCAGCCTGCCCAAAATGACCCAAGCGTAGCATAAATAGTTGACTGGTCACTTTCAAGTGCTTACTGATAACTGCATGAGGTGATGGCAAGCTTCCAGCCGCACGGCTGGGTCAAAAGCAGGTCCATCATATAAATCAAAGTTGAAATTCCATTCTCTCTTTTTTTCCCGAGCCAATACATACATGCAGCTGTGGATATGTGAGGGTAAGAAAAAAGGAAGTTGTTGCTTTATTATTGCAATATTGCCAAAGAGAGTGAGCCTGTAATTACAGGTCAGATGTTGATGCTCTTTGGATTGTTTTTAGCATCATCGCCACACTAAATTGTGTACGTATATAATGCAATTATTTAATCTATTACAGGTTTTGTAATAGCCTCTAGAGCAAATGCAAATGGACTGCATTTTTAAACATGTGCGGCCTTTAAGGGGTGCACACGCAGGATCAAAAAAGTTATTTGGCGATCAGAGACCATGAATTGTAAACAAAATTTGGTGATGTCAAGTGAGCGAGTACTGGGAGAAACTTAACTCGGAGGTGAGCAATTAAAGCAACCACCAATGGGATCAAAGAAAACTGTTAACCGAGAATGCAGTTTAGACTGTGGAATTAAACACGACATGATGTTTGCATGGAATTTAAGATGTTTTTAATAATTTGAATTTGAATGCCCATCTGACCAATCAGAATGCAGTTTTACAAAGTGGGCTCTTACCCATGCAGTTTTTTAAAATTTTAAATCAATCCTTGTTGCAGTGTGTTCATGCAGATGTGGTAATAGCACTCAAGTGCAGACCAAAACAACCACACCGAGACCCTCTGGGGCAGGTGGTCACGATGCGGTTCCAAATGAACTCCGGAGCGGTTCATTTATGGTGAGAACGTAATCCATCGTCTATCCTCAAGCCATAAAACGAACCAAGTGCTCACTTGTTTTGCATGAGTCCAGAACGCAGCACCTTCTTCCAATATTTACTTTTGTTGCCGCTGCCTCAGGCACATCTGTCCAATAAGTGGACTGAATGTTCTCACAGGATTTTAGTGACACATTTTGGTTTGCTTTGAGTTTTCTCTGTGAAAAAAACAGGGGGGGGGGGGCTTTACAGACTCAGCAACTGATTTAGAGCAGAGTAAGTAAAGTTTGTGCGAAATCAACAACAACACAACATAATTGCTGAAGGAGATTATGTATATATGTTACACATATATACATTTTTCCAACAATTTTATTGTAGTACATTTTCCAGTGGTGAGCACTCTTAATGCAAGAAGGTCCCTGGTTCAAAACCCAGCTGGGGCCTTTCTCTGTGGAATATGCATGTTCTCTCTGTGCCTGTGGGGGTTTCCTACAGGTACTCTGGCTTCATCAAGTCAAGTCGAATCAAATCAAGCCTTCAGTCTTCAATCACATTTATTTGTATAGAACATGTTAAACAACCTCAGCTGACCAAAGCGCTGTACAGGTTATACAAAATATACACTATACATAGCAGTCAGTAAGTCAATAATAAATATACACTAAAAAAAACAAAAAAAAACAAACAAAATAAATTAGACTGTGTTTGCATTAAAAAAAAACTGCCACAGTGTGAGAGGCCAGAGACATGCATGTTAGGTTAATTCTAAATAGGCCATAGGGGTGAGGTAGGCGACGTGCTCGTGTATAGAATAAAGCAACATATCACTCTGTGACTTGTAGTCTAATGCGTTTATAAATGTGACTTTATAAATTACTTTACTTCCTCAAGCAATACAAACTAAATTGACACAAACCAAGAAGAACAGATTATACGATTGTCATGGATGTTTAAGTAGTCATCAATACTTCCTCGACGACTGCTCGAAGTCCGACGTATACGCGCACAGTTGGTGGATTTTAAAGTATCATCTCCGAGGACGAGCCCACAAAGTCACAACAAATTAGAAGGCATGCAGATGTTCATGCACTTAGTAGCATTTTAGCACCCTCTATTTTAGTTCGTTATTGTTTTTCTTGTCTTAATGTTAATTGTATCCAGTGAACAAAAGGTTTGTTGACATAGTGTACATTTCTTTTAAGATGACAAAGCTCTTCTGATGTCACTCATAAATATTAGCCCTCACAGGAAGCAAAACGCTCAAGATGTCCATTTCCAGTGGTTAGTCTTTCACAAAACTAAGCTGCCTTAGGATTGTGTCTCATCTAAAGAATAATAAGTAACTTCATAAAGAAATCTGCTCTGTAAAACATTATTCAGTGGTATATGTGGCACTAAACTTTTAAAACCTAATGGGGGAAAAAAAGAAGGCTCCTAATCCAGAGTTGATTCTGGCATAAATATGTACATTACTGATTGGCTAAGCACAAGTCAGGTGAAAAGTCCAAGTGTTTAGATGCAATATTACAAAAAACATGCTGCACAGAAACTTCGCATCACTGTCCACACCTTCTTATCTGTGCTCCCTCATAGGTACTGTATCTTAACCATGCTGTAAGACTTCAATATGTGAGCATTAACACGCTTCAAGGTCCTTGATTCCTCTTCAGGAATTACTGTGTGGCAACCTGGAGGAGAAGCAGGAGATTTGTTCCCTTCAGTCTAAAGTAAATAGGATAGGCAGAGGGAGGCAATCACATAAGCAACACTTGCTTTGCTATCAAGAAAACACAGCAGTCTAGATTAAGATTTTGTCATAATCAAAATCATTGCCGTTTAAATTAATCTGCAAGCAGATAAACTCTTTAACATTTCCCATCCTCTGATGGTTTCCGAGCGATAAGGTAAAGTTCACAGTGTTTTGAGCGTCTCGCCGCTTCTGAAAAGTGGTCCTCGGAAACAATAAAATCTGCAGTGGTTAGTAAATGAGCCATGAGGATTGAAGTGTGAGTGTGGCCTGGGCAAAGGCAGCATGACACCATTCACACAGCAGCTTTGCCGAAAGAAAAGGGAGCAGACCCCTATAGTTAATCCAGATTCACTGACCTGGTTTACCAAGTTTCTTTAGTCATCTTAGTGTTTCTCTTTAATGTTACGTGTTGACTTAAAGTGACAATCTTGATGGTTTCCTACACGCTTGTTTACTTTGTTTACTTGCACTGCAATCACTTGAGAAGCCGATCGCTGTGGAAAGGCGTCGCAGTCTGTGATGCCTTTCCTTCTGTTGAAACCTTTGCCATTTATTTGTCTGTCCATATATTGTGAATTTAGCTCCTTTTTGCCAAATGCTGAATTTATTTTATTTCAAACAAAACACTCACCATAAAGTGTCCCTGAATTACCTTGTGTGTACAAGTAGAAATCTTTGTTGCAGTTAAAACCAGACGCCAAAGGTTTAGAACAACAGATGGGGGAAAAAAAACACGACTCTGATGACCTCTGATGAACTTGATACACTTGGAGCCACACTTAAGTTATGAAATTTTGAATGATCACATGGAAAGAATAATAACTCATTTAGTCATCATTAACCTTAGAATAACAGAATATTTGCACGGTTAAAAGGACTCCTGTAGAAGAAAAAAAGTTTATAAATAAGTGAGTTTGTGTTCAGTAAACCCATCAAAATAAACTAAATCATTAGGGCCGCTGTTTATTTATGTAAGCTTCCTGTTACTTTAAAAAAAACAGCTTTAATAAAAAAAATGTTCTAATTTGCAAGTAAAAGACTTTAAACAGTGGTCAAGCACGCCAAAGTGGTTATTTTAGCCACAGCCATAACTGTATGATCTGCGACTTTGTTTTTTTTTGTTTTTTTCTTGGCTACTTCATAGCCAGAAAGAAAAAGGGGGTCAACTTCTCATCTTTGCGCAGCCATGCAGCCAGACGTTGTGGTCTAATCTATGAGCGTCAGTCTTAACCTCATTATTAGTATAAAAAATCGAGCTTCTTTCCAAAGCCTTTGTTGCAGTGGAATATGTTTTACAGAGATACAGGGGGGGGAGGAAGCCCCAATTTCCTGCAGGGGTCGAGTATTAATGTATGAACTGCTCCTCTGGGACGCAGTGGCTCGCAGCAGAGGTTGTCAACTTCTCCTCTGGCTCATTTTAGATGCATTTCCACTTAGCTTTAATTCCATGTAACTAACATAAAATCCATATTATGCAGATTGATATTGTTTGGTGTATATTTATATGTTTCTAATTGTTTGCTTGTTTATTTATGAATGTGTGTTTTTTCCCAGTGTTAGCTGTGAATATGGGTATAACTATATTGGGAACTATTATCCAATTATAACCAGTACAATGGCCTTTTAGTCAGCGCTTACGTTGGTTTCTGGGGGCAGATTTCAATATTTGTGTTAGACCACAATGGGTGGAGCAAAGGAAACACGGTTTCTTTGTCTACCAAAGAGTCTAAAAATAAGTTATTAAAGTTATATTTCTGGACTTTGATGTAAGTTAGCAACTTTAGCTTTTCGATAAGCTACTGTAGGGACCTCCCTAGACCCTGAAGCCATGTCCAGTAATGATGGCAAGAAAAACATTGCCATATGTTTTTCTTATTTTTTCTTTGCCATTCAAGTTTGTCAGTTAACTTCTGTAACGTGTAATGTTTAAGCAATCTTACCAGATGTTTAGCATGAAGGTAAAGTGGAGTGTAGTTTTACATGCTTGTGACTGTGTGTATAGAGTGTGATGAACACAGCCCTGTACTGGATGGGTTTCTTCTCTGACTCCAGTGGCTTAGTCGTTAATAATTGGGCTGTATGTCTTTGTTGAGATCGTCTTTGCAGGCTTACTCAGAACTTTTGCTTTTCCCTCTGGAGCAATAAGATACATGGAAATCATTCTAAATCACTGACAGTGTATAGGGCCGAAGACGTGGAAGAACCTTAAACCGGAATTATTTCTAATAGCCAGCAGGTGGCGACTCCTGTGGTTTCTAAAAGTAGTCTGATTGTTTACAGTCTATGAGAAAATTATCCATCTTTTAACAAAATATATTTCTTCACCAAAGATTTTCCTGATGTCTCAATTCCTCAGTTTTAAGCCTTCTTCAAAATAGCACAGTGTTCTTTTATAACTTACTTCGTAATTAAACTTACTTTATTAGTAAACTTGTTCCATTTAGAGATCACATACATCCATTCATCAGTCACATGTTTTCAAATAATATACAGTATTGACTCAGATAAAAAACATCACCTGTAATGCACTGTGATAAACAGAACAAAGAGGCTTCAGCATGGGTGTAGAAGCATGCATGTAAACAATTTCAGATTTCCCTATATGCAAATCCAATCTTTGTCTTTTATTTTCTCTATGGGTGTTTCCTGTGGTTCTTAAAAAAGAGTCTAGCATCTATCCAGAGTCCTGAGTATTTATAACAATCAGCATTTTCAATTTTATGACGTCGGATTTAAATATGGATGATGACCTTGTAAATATTATGCTGTTATTTTCTAAGATATTGAAAAAAAAAAGCTTTTATGTGATAAGCGATTTCAAAAGCACTCTGCAATGACCAGATCATGGAAAGAGTCATATAAAAAGTGTCATCTGCATAAAAGTTGACGTAGATGAAGTTGCTATATACACTGAATACACAGTAATTTATTGTGTAGGGAGCACTGAGTGAACCCGAATGCACCTTTCTGATATAGCTAGCTTTATGTAGCATTAGCTGTCTACCTCTACTCTCTTATCCAAATGCAGTCAATTCTAGGGAAAGCATCTTTTCAGCAGCAAATAATCCCCATACGTCCTGGATGGGCCAAATCACTCAGTGGGTGATGGCAACGTCACAGTAATCACACATCTTATGTTAAAATATACATGAAACATAAAAACATAAAATCACAATAATTTAACACAGAAATGCTAAGTCAGAAGCTAACTTGTTTGGATGGATGCCACTGTAGCTCACCTGAAATAAGTCTTTGCTGTAGGGTCCTGGGGTCGAGTCCGCTCTCGGCTGTTTTCTGCATTCTTTTCCCAAATAAACAAGAAAAGTAAAACATTAAGAAGAAACAAGGAAACAAAAACTTGGATATCAATCTAGCTCAGTAAAGTCCAGGAATTATTGCTCCAAAAGCTTTTCACAAGCGTGGTGGTAAGGATAACAAGTTATTTCACTTTTACCAAAGTCCTGTAAAATGTTTAACAAAGAGAATTGCACAGTGACTCACAAAGTGTGTTATCGTTAACTGGATGAACACGTGTTAAAAATGAACCCATGATGTTTTTTTAACATGTCTGTTTTAAGAGTGTGGTTGTTTGTAGCTAGCTAGCTAAGGGCAGAGCGTTGATAGCATATTTTGTAAGTACAACCTTGACACATTTTTCTAATTAAAAGTTGGCACTTGTAAATTTGAACTATTGTGTTATTTTTATATTAGTTTTTTGTAGAATCCGTGACCCTGAGCCAGATAATTGGTTACGAAAATGGATGGATGGACGCTATTATGAACAGCAATTTTTAGCATTAAAACCTGATCAGTCTTACTCAAACAGCTACATTATTTATTTAGATCTTTTCCACATTGTGGGCAGCATTGAGAAATACAAATGGAAACTGTATTATATTTTATCCCTAACTATTATAAACTTTCAAGATATGCATTAAACTTATTATAGACAAATGGAGAAAATCAGAAAAACTTAGCAGTGTGCCACATTTTAAAAGAAATCCCTCAGAGGACAGAAAGGAAACAAACTGAGGGCAGGAGAAAGACATGACCTCTCTTGGCCACACCACCTTGGCCAAAGGATTAACCAAACAGCGGCCACTGACAAACATTCAGGAAATCAAAACCACATGCTCGAAGCGACGTGTACTGAGGTGCTTATTTGTTTTTGCTAAATTAATGGGGTCTAATTGATAATGTCATTACATCATGAGAGGGGCACAGGGAAGGGCAGGGTAAAAAAAAATCAAGGAATGCTGCCCATCAATCCTTTTTGAATACTTTAGATGCTGGGCTCGGCCTACCCTGAAAGATTACAATCTGTCCAGCTAACTAGGTGCAGACCTGGTTCTAACCTATTGCTGCACCCTGTCCGGGCTATGACACCGATGGCAACTGCAGATCTTTCACAGACCAAGGTATTTAGAAGGCCTGAAGTGGTGATCACTTATCACATGCAAGCAACTGTGGGGATACAATAGATATTAGCAGGAGATGTGTTGGTAATAATGCTTAAGACATAGGAATGAATAAAAGTCGCAACAGTCTTGGTGCTATATTTCAGACCAGATCCCAAACAAGCAAAAAATGTGAGCTTTAGTAACAAATTGTGGTTAGAGGTGTGTACAAGGCATCTGTTAGCCCCATTGAAAGACTTGGCTTGGAAACATAAGTACACAGACCAAATGGCTGGAAAAAAATGAACTGCAATTTTTTTTTTTTTAAAAAAAAAGGAAACAATACATTCAAAACATACTGATACAGAATGAGACAGTTCGGTGGTAAATGTCAAACATAATTAGAGTTTACAACACAGAAAAGAGTTCATGACAAGCTATGTCTGGTATTTATTGAGCAGTGCTGATAAAAAGTTTGAAGAACTCTGTCATCGTTAATATTGTGAAAGTTTAACTTAGATAATTTAAAATTTACATAGCTTGAATTAAAGGAAAAGGTCCACATGGTCAATAATTCAACTGTGGACTTGACAGAAGGTCAGTATCTGCTTACAATCTACACCACTTTGTGTAGTTTAGATCTCCAGAGCAAGTGCAGCTGTGGGAGAGAAGATGGTGGCTCATGTGCTGTACGAGTGATTTAAGAGACAGCGAGGGGCTTTAGAGAAGGAAAACAAGTTCGTTACACTTCCATACTTGCATATCACTCCCCGAAGACCTGTCAGCAAAGACAGTGGAGAAATGAGAGGGCCTCATCCTCTCCTCAAAAAGTTATTAGGAAAAGCCCCAGGGTGGACATGTCATTTACAATTCCTACCCCAAGACCCTTGACCTCAAACTCTCTGGGGTCACTACTTAATTTCAAACAGTTTGCGTTACTCTGGTGCTTACCAAACACAAGTTTCAAGCTCTCTCCCAAATAGCATAAGCCGGTTTTTGTGCATGTATCTGTGTAGGTTGCAGGGGTGGTGTGATGGCAGATGATTACAAATGTCTCCGTTCTAGCATAATTGGATCACGCTGACTCAGAGCTTATTGAACAAGATCTTGGTTGTTTCAAAGCAGATGGATTAACAATTAAATTTGTTTGGTAATTCCATGGAATACACCTTGAACAGAAAATAAGACGCATTAACTTGAATAAATTACATTCTTCCCACAGGGAATATCATTAGCGGGGAATTCCTTCTTATAGCCTCCCAAAAGACTTTGTCTTACTTTTCATCTTTTTAAATGGGGAGGAAATGTCTACAGTGGGGTGCTTCTCTTTCACTACGCCCTGCATGTCGCATTTCACATTTGCAAAGCGCTAATCTGTTTTACAGTAAAGGCTCTGGAGGCATAACCTCTTGTTTTACAAGAGCTATTTTCTATAAAATATCACAAAGGTCACTCAAATACCTTTCACAGCTATAATTAAATCATTTTTATTATAATATTTATGTATATTTTTAGTATTTCTTGATTATTTTCTATTTGATGGTTAGCACTAAAGTGCTCAAATTTCTCCTAAACACGTTCTATGAAATACTGTGCACAAATTCAATCTGAGAGCATGTCATATCCACCATAACTAAGACTATGATTATTGTGTAATAATTTTCTGTCGTCCATGCATCATAATTTGCATGTGGCACAATGCCGTGGTGGTTTGAACTGTTCTGCTCATAGCAAGAAAGTCTTGGGTTTGAATCCCTAAGCTGCCTGGAACCTTTCTGTATGCATTTTATACTCTGGCTTCCTCCCATAGTCCAAAACATGCAAGGGGTTAGGTTAATTAGTGCTTTTAAATTGGCTGTCAGTGTGACAGACTGGTGACCCGTCCTTAGTGTACCCCTCCACTTACAGCTGGGATAGCCTTTAGCCCACTGACAAGTCTGAATTAAATAAGTAGATTGATGGATGAACATAATAATTAAATTCAAACTCAAGAAGATTTTTTTAAATTTTTTTTATCAAAGCTCTTAATTTGACATCAAAATCAGTGATCCACTAAAGATTCCTGGTCCAACTGATAACACGGTTCATCATTAAAGGGAAGTCAGACCTAATGTTTGATGTGTTTTATGAGGAGTGAGGTTATTAGAAATGTGCGCGGTGACTGAATCTGCTGTACCTGTGTATGAGCAGTACCTTTCACATTAACATCAACTGGCAAGCCATTAAACTGGTCTGGGCCTTCCAACTTTGACTTTCCCTGTGACTCACCAACTGCATAGAGATAAGCCCACGCTCAGTAGAGCCAAACCTGCACTTAGGATATTAGCTTGACAGACGAAGATAATTTGTCAAAACCTTATTTTAAAGCACTATGAATGTCATCCTGTGTTGCTGCTCTTAATTGAAATGTAGTTTGCTAAGCTGGGAAATATATGGGCACACATGGATGGTGTTGGCAGAATGCTTTATGGTAATGGTAACCGCACCTGGTTAATATTAGCATTCTCCTTACTGTGTACTTTACATACCTCAAGTCAGTTTTTCCCTTTGATTCAGGAAATAGTGCTAGTTTTCTGATAACTGGGAGGAGATAACGGACTTTAACACGTTATTTAAGTGCAATGCTATTTCTGAGAGATAACTAAAGCATTGAAATAATATTGTGATCGTGATTTATAGCTGGGCTCCTGAGGTTAGTCATCTGCAAATGATTCAGGCTAGGGGACTAAGCAGCTTCATGTGGCTAAAATCCTCAGAGAAATTTATTCAAAGAGGATAGTTGGAAACCTAACAGCTGCAGCAGTGGAAATAATTTACCTTGTGTGTAATCATCTTTTGGAGTCTTCTCTGTCAGTGCATTTGCTTAGTTAGACCTGGCGACTGCCACCTTTGGATTTCGGAAAGAACTAAATGGCTTTCCTATAAAGGTAAATGCTTTGGTGGTTTAAGCTCATTAAGCACATGAATGAACAGGTTGTCACATTCGCATCAACCTTTGCAGTTACATGCACACAGTATCTTCCACTATCGTTGGCAAAACTAAAGCTTGATATTAGTTTGCCCTGCCTCCCTTTAGTGAACCTTGCCACAACCCCGGGCTCCTGAACCCACTTGTACATTTTAGGCCTTGATAATAAACCAACATCTGCAGAACTTACAAGTGCTTTACCAGAGTTAATTGAGTAAATTGAAGCAAGCTGCAGAGCAGTGCTGATCTATGATCCCCTGTTGAGGGCCCAGAAGGGAGACAACAGATTTACTGCGGGGACAGTGGGAGGCCTTTTGTTCAGGCCCTGGTTCATGGGAAATTTGAGGTCAGTCAGGATTAAAACATCTTAAGGAACAAATGGAGTAATTTGAGTGCAATATAGGGAGCACTCTGCCAGTTTTGACCAAGAATCCAGGTGTGATTTATTTGATTTTAATCCCCGTGTCCTTTTTTTCCCCATCTTTTTTTAACCCCTTTCTTATTATTTGGGATTTATAGATAACATGACAATTGGTCCTTATTAACAAGTCCTGGTTGACATAACCATGGAAGATAGAGTCATGCATATGAACGTGAATAAATACCAAAAGGTTAAATACCTGTTTATGAATATATCTGTAATTCCTCGTGAGCTCACTGAAGTGCCGTTAAATAAACTATCTAGATTTATGATCCACTACAGGTGCAGATTGAAGACAAAACTTGGTTAAACAGTTAATTCAATAGTGAATCAAAACTCTTTTTTCTTTCTCTTCACTGTTCACGCCCAGTAACCTGTGCAGTCATAAGAATTGGCTAAAGGAGTGCTAGCATTGCTAACAAGTTTGTTATACACTGCCAAAAAAAAAAAAAAAAAAACTCTCAAATGGTAAGAGGACAGGAGATATGTTAAGTAAGCATGCGTATCAGATTCATTTGGAAGGCTGCGTAACAATTTCAGTTACCAGGGTCAAGAGTTTGATCTGCAGCCCGATTTTCTCCCGAAGGAAAGAGCCAGGTGGCTAAGGTGGTCCTTTCATACGGTGATTGTGTTAAATTGAGCATTAAAGGGAACCACTCAAGGGCCCTAGTAAAATGTGAGTGAGGAGATGTGACTGACATTGATAGCACCATAAAAGCTGAGTGTGCTGATGTTCAGTGATGTGTACATAAACCCTACAACCCCTTAATGTTTGTTTTGCCTTGTAAGTTTTTAATGATGTGTGGGCTTAAATTACCCACTTGCTACTTTTATTTTTCAGCAGAAGTTTATTAGTCTGAAAGGTTGTTAAAATGGCAGCACCGAAAAACCGTTTCATTTTAGTATAATTGAACATTCACCATTTAGCTTTCAAAATTCCGATAATTGTGGATGTTTATAGTTTACTCCCAGTTAGATGGAATGGCTAACAGAGCTCTTAGAGTGCATGAGAGCCAAGAAGACAATGGCGAGAGGATTTTAATATGGATATGGATTTTATATGGATTTGAATAGGAAAAATAAAGTAAGGCCTCTAACATGTGCTTCTACGGAGCTTCTACTGATTTCTGCACAGCCTGTATAAATGTTGACGTTAAACCACCAAAGATGATTCATGTTCCTGCTCAAAGAAAGGCTTGCTATTTGTTTTTCATCTAGAGTGATGAATTTACCCATTTAAAATATTTCCACATTTGTATCATCAAGTGTGCTCGTTGAATTTTAGTGATCATTTGCAAAAGTGAAACACTTCTTTATGCTGTAAAAGCACTTTGGCATTGTTTAAAACAGTTTTTTAGGAGCATTTTGAAGTTTTTAGACTTGATGACCACAAAGACTAATGACCACACATGTCCGTATGGTCACTTTTAATCAGAACCTTGTCTTAAAAAGCCTTTTTTCCTCCTCAGTATGTCTACGAAGATAAGTACAAAGCTGTTTGAATTATTTCATGAAGTTACATTCACTTTGGCTGGTTGCAGGAAAAACAAAGAACAAGCAGATTGGCTGACCAAATAATGTTTAAAGACAGTCTCAAACCCACATCAGTATTTTTTATGTGTTATAGTTGGAACCATTGTAATAAAATCCTATTCAGGAGTTATTATATACACTCATGCCTTTATAAATCTTGAGGGCATTTTACACCTAGGGTCTGTCATTATTCCTCTTTTATAGTAAACAGCGTCACGGCCTGAGCAGTAACACCACTGCTAAAACAACATTTTAGTTAGTAAAGCCTCTCTTTGCAATAGCAAACTCAACTAAACTGGTTGATAACTGGTTGTATTCAGGTTTTATTCCTATATAAAAGCAGTTTTTCTGAGCACCTACAGTATTTTGCATATAATTCACCATCCTGTAACAGATTTGTCACTATTTGTGGAGGAATTTCTGCTTCAAATTTGTGAGGGTCTGGCTGGAATCTGAATTTCTGTTTAATCTAAATTTCTTC
>VUQR01035626.1:70276-85345 GCA_015108515.1 Hemichromis elongatus
TAAAAAGCAAAAAAAAAAGGTTTTAATTCTTTTTTAAAACATGCCAATCAACATTGGATAACAAAAAACAGACACATGTTTGCATGTTTTTGAAACAAAGGCTAGATGTGATCTAGATATCTACTACATGTTGAACTTCTCTATATATCTGCTATATAAATGGTTCTTAAAGTGATGTTACTATTATTATCCAAAACTTATTTAAATACCCAAACAGATATACTTTTCAGGTTGCTACTGACTGTAGTCAGTTTTAAGGCTTTGCTCATTAAACAGAACTCCTAACTTATTTTTTTAGCAACATTAACCCCCTAGGACCTGGCATCCACATATGTGGACATTACATTTTGGGTTGTCTAGACCAAAACACAAACTTTTGCTCTAGAAGTGCCTGATATCCACTTACCAGGACATGAAATTTAAAGTGAATGTCCTCATAATATCTGGATCTCATTTTTCTCCAAAACAAAAATCACTTAAAAAAAACAAACAACGTAATTCTTTGTTTTTACATTCATCAGGTCCCATCCAGTCCAAATAGCAAAGAGAAATTAAACATGCATGCCATTAAGAGTTTGGTTCTTAGGAGGTTAATGGTTTTTAGTATTTGCTGGGGGCCGCAGATGAACATATCTGGTCTTTTATTTGGTGTTTACAGGACAGTGAACGTGAACGGTCTGAAATCGAAGAAACATAGCAACAGTGAGGGTTAGCCATGTGTGGAAATCAGTAGCGCTCCATGCAACAGACATAACAGACAACAGACATTCTGTAACTTCTGTCGGTGCTGTGCTATTTGGAGACCGAATTTCCCAGAGGAACCCACCCGAGGGATTGATAAAGTTTTATCTTATCTTATTTCTTATCTCATATGTGTGGAGTCAATTAAGTTGTGTTTTTGAAAACTATGTTAACACACAAACAATACTGTATTAATAACTTATTACATACATGTGTGTTGTCTGTCCATCTATCTAGCTGCTATTCCTACTACTACTTAAAACAACAATAATAATATTAATAATAAAACTTTAGTTGTATAGCTTTAAGGCTGAATACTAAAACAATAAAACCAAAGGGCACCAGTTACATAGATTCTTAGCTGTGAAGCCTAAAAGCAATATTAAATTTTCAGGAGTTGTTTAAAAGAACAGCTGAATTTGAGTCCCACGGTGCCACGTATGCCTTCAAAAACTATTAAAAATGTATTCTAAGAGAATAATTTTGAACAACCTGGAGACCAAATTGATTTTATATGAAGAAGGATCATGTGTTTACCAGTGTAACTACCTCTAATGATAATAAACATCAGCATGCTATGATTACATGTATTTCTAACATTTCTGTCTGTTAATAGCAATAACAGCGTTGTAAACATTCATCTGGGCTTGCATACTGTGTTGTCTTAATAGCATTGCAATCTTGATTGTTGCAGGCATGTAAATGAAGTCCCTGTTGTAGATCCTTTCGTTGAATCGACTTGCTCTCAGTTCACCTGTTCCATATCAGCGAGGTCCATTACATAATCACACCGCCAGTGATTACAGGTCTCCTACTGGCAGAGCAATTACCCTGACTTGGTCATTATCACCTCAAAACATCATCTGCTCTCACGTATCAGCACGAAAAACATAGCTGTGTATTAGTTAGTGTTAGGTCGCTAAGTGTTCGCTGCGCTAATGTGGTAAAATGAGTTCATTATATCAGGTGTGAGTGTGAGAGATGTAATCACTAATAAGCACATTTGAAGTGCCTGTCATTCTCCTGTGTGTGTGCAGACCTTTTGGAGGGGATTGTGCAAAAATCTTTGCTGCTCAAGGGTCACTGGACAAAGAAGGTAAACGGTGGTATGATTTAAAAAAACAAAGAAATTAAATTTAAAATTGCTGTGTTGACACAAATGTCAGATTTTGCTTAATTATATTTAATATCAGGGCAACAGAAAGTTAATTGGAGAGTATTTCCTTCTCATTTTCTGAATGAGTAACTAAAAAATCACTCTGATCAATAATTTAGTAAAGTATGTGTAAAGCTGACTTAATGTAATTTCATGAACTTGTTTATTACTAACATGTAATTACTGTTAGTTTTATTAACAGTGATTGTTTTATGAGCATTTAATGGTCCTACTTTGCTCCATTTTAAAGTTGAGTGTGTTTTACTCGACTAAAATTGATATTTCACACCTGTAGTTTGGACTTACTCTCTTGTTTCCAATTTTACATTAATTTGTCAAATTTCATTCAAAGCGCGCTTGTCATTTATTAGATTTACCCCCAAACTAACATACAGACGAATGAAACACTGACGTTAATCCAAAATGTTCTTCTCAAAGTGTTAGTTGGAAAATATTTTTGTACCTGTAATAAAATTCCATTGTAAGAGTATTTCACTTAGTAATGTTACTTTCTGTGTATTTCCCATCATGTACACAACAACTTTTGTTTCTGTTTATGACATGATGAATACAAACTCTTTTCTTGACTTCCACTGTCTGTTAGTCTAGAGCGATTTGTGAGTCCATATCCAAGGAGTGCAGGTGTTGATTAATCCTCAGGACATTTTCCTGAGACATTCTTTCATTTGTATTGACATTCTTGCGGCTGCCTAGCGAGCGGTGGGGAAATGAAAGCGCTGCCATGGTATTTTGGAGGCCCCTCAGAAGTCAGACTTACATGGACTAGCTGCTGTGATGGCCTACATTATGGAGTTTATGGCCTGTGGGGGTCTGCTCCCACTAGCCCAACAGGACTTCGGGATAAATGCCTGTCCCCGACTGGCTCGCCAGACTCCTCAGCTCTAGTTTACTCCAGATGCAGTTACATGCTGTTCTAGCTGTACCCACGAATTTATTGCATTACTTAAAAATGAAATAAAGAGAGGAATACATTCATCATTAGCCTACCGTCATCTTTATGTAATGGTATTGCATATTCTACAACAATAGAGTACTCTAAAAGTCAACCATGACTTGATCCAGTCAGCAAAACCGCAGCTCGCCCACTTCTTTGCCCTCGGAGCCGGACGCAAATAAAGGAACTGCCCCTGCTGCCTGCCCTCGTGGAAAGTGGTGGTTTTATTGTGGTTATGTTCTCTAGCAGAGCAGTAATGAGTCCCATTGCTCGGCGCTGCAGCTCTGACACGGTGTAACTGTGTTACACTGTGTTTGACTCCGCAGACAGCTAAGAAAAGAATTTCATGGTGGTGGTTCAGCCACAGATAAAGACTCCTTCCTCATTAAAAAAAATAAATAAACAAGGGAGGAAAATGATATGTCAACACATTATTGACATAACACTTTTTTCCACCCCCCATCCTCCTTTTGTCTCATTACGATTCCTCAGCTGTGTTGTCTCCGAAGTGTCAGATGGAGAACTGCTCACAAACTAATTTAAGAGTTCAATCACGTACAGTAGTAGCAGTTTGTACTTTGACGAACTCCTGGCACATCACAGCTAGCGATGGGCTCACACCCACATATAATAAATATGTGTGTACAGTAGGGAATTAGCTCGGTGCTGTTTGAGCATTAAATAAACACACCCCACCGTGCGGCTGGAGTGTTTTTGAAAAACCTGAGAGTGATTGATGCTTTTTCTTCCCTGAAAACAGTGTCTGCACTTTACAAAGTGTAGCTAGGGGTGGAATATTATGCAAAGAAGCATCTCCACCAAAAGGTTTTTTTTCTAGGGTCAGGTTGAGCACTTACTGATGGAGCAGCGAGAGGAATCTTGGCTTCTGCACTTATCTGCTGTGTGGAGTGTGGGGTACTTTCCTCCCTCTTTCCTCCATTTCTTCTCTATCTCTGGCACCAAACTTATCGAAATAATGTGCAGTAAGATCATTTTTGGCTTGCGCCTGACAAACTGATATAAATTTCAATCTGACTCCGACAGAAGTTTTCATTTTGCCAAGAGTGCAAAAAGAGGCGCATGCGGTTGTGCGTGCCGTGCGTCCGCGCGCGCGTGTGTGTGTGCGGGGAGGTGTACTGTACAAATCTTGCGAACACAAGTTAAAATGTGACCATAGGAAGAGAGGAGTTGGCTGTGAAATGTGGTGTTTTCAAACAACACCAGGGGAGAACAAACATTTTCATTACGAGTCAGTCAGTAAACCACAAATTCTTTCACGTCTTGCATAGCGTTGGTGCCAAAGCACTGCCTCTGTTCCACACTTGAGAATCGCTTTAATACCTCTATTATTATTCCGTAGGCTTATTATTATTATTATCACTACCACCTGTGGCGAACTCTCCAGTTCAGCCGAGAAGCTGTTGTGAAAAAGCGCTTTTGATATGCTGCAGGCATCAGTCAGGTGTCCACTACGCTGCTCCAAGTCACAAGGAGACAGTGAGGTGGTGACCGCAGTTTGGCTGGGATGCCATTCACTGATGTGCCATTGGCACCCCTGTCCAGTTTGGCATCGGCTTCAGGAGCAGGAATCTTGCACCCTCATTACACCTCAGCCACTCTAATTACAACCTGCTCAAGAGCTGTTATCCTACACCTCGCAGTGACAATGACAGCGCCTCCTCTTAGAGGCCTGGCTGCTTTTCTGTACTGAAAGGCAACACAACACCCCTGTAAATAAATGACGGCGCTACTGGAAAGAACATGTAGCACAGAACCGAATTGCTAGCTGAAACCTGTGATGTGTTGGAGGCTAACATTTGTCAGGCTTTAACGCCTTTTTTTTTTTTTTTAATTTTTGAAAGCCTATGTGCTCTTTTCTGTTGAATTTTGAGGATGATGATGGTGAGGATGGCTTAATGTATTCAACTAAACGATGATGAAACTGAGCAGCATTCTTTCTGGCCCTTCGCTCGGTTTCATGGAGGAGAAATCCATTTACACAACAGGCAGCGAATTCGCCTGTGAATGTGTTCCATGGTGTCCTATCACACACACATTATTGTTTGAGATCCTGTGTTATGCTGACAAATCCTCTCGTGGCAGCAATCACCTAAGCGTCTTCCATGAAAGGGATGTACATATTCCTCCACTTATTTCAGAATTTATTGTGTTCATCACTAATCCAGAGATGGGTTCCTCATGTAATACCCGCCATCTAATCATTCTTAGTACTCTAAGGGCTTGTTAGACAAGATCCTGTAGACTGTAATTGTTTTGTGAATTGATGCCATAGAAAAGCAAAGATAGATTAGAGACTACGAGACAGTGAAACATAGGAAAAAATCACATCAATACTCTATTACTTTAAATATACAAAACCTTTCTAAATGAAAATCTGCAGAAAGATGAAAAATGCTACATTCAGAGGTGAGAATGTGCATCTGTGTGAACACCTTGCTGGTTCTTTCTGAATACAGCGCGCTCATTGTTTGGTTAACGTGCCTGACTTTTGAGCTCGGCGACACCGAGCGCCGGCTGCCTACTGTATGTTCTCGCTGAACCTAAACATATTACACAGCATAATGTTTTTATAAAAGTCCATATTAGGCCGCTCACATCTTAAAAGGTTTATGACGACCATTTAGCATCATGAGAGCGAAGCTTAACATGGCCATGTCAAGATAACATGCAAGCATCCGTGTTGTTTTCATTGGCTGTCAGCACAGATTTTACAGTGGCTGTGGGGAAAAGGGGTATATGTGCTTAAGATGCTCCTGCAAAGGCTGTCACCGCAGGAGAGCGGGGACGGGGATGAGGAGGCGCAAAAATAGAACAAGAGAGACAGAGAGCTCTCCTGTCCAAACAGATGATGAGGAAGAATAGAGCACAGTGGATAATTTGACTCGAGTAGGGGGGATAATATGGGAGCAGTATTTTATTTGAAATGGCAGATCCTCTCCCAGCCGAGCCTCATTCACTCGTCTGCGCCTCTCTCAAAAGGAGTGCTCGGGCGAGAGCAGCGCTGCAGAAACTAGGTGGAGCTATTGCTTACATCTGTGTCCACTGGTGAGGAATCGGGGCCAAGAAAGAAGGAGAGAGAGAGAGAGAGGGAGCGAGAGAGGGGAGGGGGAGAAGACAATGTTTAGGAAATGAATGCAGTGCAGGGCTGGGTCACAGCCTAGAATAAGACCTCGGGGGTATGAGAAGAGAAGTAGCGCTGTGAACTGTGCACCTGTCACACAGGATCTGGAGGTTCTCAGACTTTAAAGTACAGCTTTAGGCCTGCTTGTTACTCTGGAGGAGGGCGAAAGACGAGAAAAATGTCTGCGCACTTCGTTCTTTATCGTGCTGGTGCTCCCCTACACCCCTAAAGATGACACCCAACAGAAATTAATCTATAGGGAGATTGTGTTGCTGGTAATGCTGAGTTGAAATTTGCAGACTAAATTACTCTTTGGCTCTATCTCCCCCATCAACCATGCATCATAAAAGCAGGGGTTTAGAGTGAGATGAATAATCTCGCTCCAGCATGCCTCTCTTCTGCTGCTCCCCCTCACGCCATAATCGTCAGAAGGCAAGCCAGCTTAGTCAACCCTGTGCTACGGGCCAGGATAATAATTGCTGTATTAATTGGTGTTGTCCAGGCTAGACAGAATATAAGAGATCCCACTGGGGCTAATAATTAATGTTTTTTACCCTCTCTTTCTCTCCTCCTGCTCTACCTCCACCACCACAAGCCACCCGCACACACACACATGCACCCAGAGTTCCTCCCTGCCTTAATTTGCTGTATCATTAAGAAAGAGCTTCAATACCTCCACAAATCTGTGTAGCAGGATGATGACGTCTCACCAGAGTATTTTTAGATAAGGCAGTGGACAACAGCAGTATCGCCTGTGCTGATTATGTTTATTTAGCCACTTTAATCTGACGCTGCTCTAAGATATGCATATCATGTGTTCTGGGCTGTTCACGGTTGTCTGTGGGGATGAGAGGGGTCAAGTTAAGGTCTGGTGTAGAAACCTGGGCTAAACTAAGTTAAGCTGCCTTGATGGGAGTCGCAAAACTCCGGCGCCTGTCTCAGATGAATGAATAAGTTAAGTGGGGAAAAAAAAGAGCAGTTTGTACAGTCATTCGCTCGTAGGTGTGCACTGTATGTTTTACCCGTCTTTGTTCTCCTAACCAGATGGCTGCTGTACTACAGCCCCTCCTGGTGTGAACCTGCTTAAGTTCCCTGTCGAAGCGCGGTGAGTCAGTCTGTGCGAGTGACTGCCAAAGAGGAGAAAAGCGTTTTATGAAAGGCACACTGGAGCTCATGGCAGTTTTACGCAGCCCTCCACCTTCAGGAAACAGATAATTACAGGCTGCATTATGTGCTGTAGTATCATGTCAGAAAGTATAGAGACTGCACAGGACTGCTGAATGCACTATTACAGCATGTGTTCCAATTGTAAAACGATGATTATACTCCATGATCCCTTTTAAGACAGATATGGGGATTTTTTTTTTTTTTTTACTCAGCTGGTATTTAGCACATATCTCAGTGTGGTGCTTTTAAAGACATCTCACAATTTAAGGGGGAAGGAACGCAAATTTGGAAGTAGTTAAGAGAAAATAGCCTAATAGGAATCTTACTGGGTTATTTTCAAATACAAGCTTAACCACACACTACAGATCCGTCACGCCTTTAATTTAGTGACCTCCCATGGTGTACTTGTTATTTTAATTTTTTTTTCTTTCTCACTGAATAATTAAAAAAAAAAGGAGTGATTGGGGGAATGACCCTTTCTTTTGGGGGGCTGATTGAAGCTCATTCACCAGGAGTACCTGTGCTGTGGAGATTAGGGAGCTTGGTATTAACAAGCTTCATTTAAAGTCGTTTAAGGTCAAAGCTGGCGTGTCACAGAGGCTGTCACTAAAACGTCCTCTCTGTTGTTCTTAACCACCGGCGTTGACTGTATGCCTTAATTGTAACCACAGCTTTAATGAGGCCCAAACCGAGTGAAAAAACAACAACTTCTCTGTAACAATGTGCAGGGGGAATTGAAAGCGGCACAGCTCGCCTCTGCAAACAGGCAGGGAATTAGGACCATGCAGAGGCCCTACTTTGTTAGCAGGGTTATTTGACCATCTGCTTTAATTACAGGTACTGACACACTCACAGGCTAATGCCTAAGTGTCACCCAAGCAAAGGTGCAAATTAGCCTCCACTTGAGGAATATGCCACGAATCAGCCTAACAACAGGCATCAAATATAATCAATTAAATTGTCTGTGTTCATCATTTTTTATCAGCATTTTCTATATCTTTTGAGTCGATTTGAGGATATTTTTAAAATAAGAACAAACTTTCAACTAGAAAACAATTGAAGACGTGTTTTTATTAACATATCCTTTCTTGTAACTCATTGTGGAGAAATTTTATGTTGCACTGGAAACGCTTGTTGCTTTGTTACATGTGTACACATGCTGACAGTAGGACAGACTGTTGCCACCATGGTTGGTATTTGAAAAGCAGCGTTTTATGAAGCCTGCAGGGCAAATTAAACAGCTGCATTCCCAACATGCCTTGTTTTGCACTATACTCGCAGTTAAATTAACCGAAGCCCCACATTCAATCAAGTTCCCAGTTTGTGCTAGAACCTGATCACATTTTGTATTTTATTTCAACTCGATCAAGAAGCAAAGAGAGATTTAAACCATGTCCAGCAAAGCCGGCAATTCCCGCCCCCATATTCCACCTCTCTGCTCTGCCGGCTTTTGCTCCTCAACATCTGCAGCAGGCCTCCACCTCTGCAGAGGGCATGACACAAGGGAAGCCTACAGTATTACTTTTCACTTTTCACCCGCGCTCACCTCTGACTCATGGGTGTTACCGGAGCGAACTATCAACTAATCAGCTTTCTACACATATCTTCTCAGTGTCGACAGTGTGCGTGTAATTCTCTGTTCTTCTGGGTCTGCGTAGAAAAGAGTGAACTCTATGGCGCTTAAATCAAGCAGTCATTAGTTGTAGAACAGATTGTCTTTTCTTCCAGGGCCTGTCCATTGGATAAACAGGCCTGAGTGCTGACATATGATCCTTTCAGCTAACATCCTGACCAACTGATGGAAGAAACAGTAATCAGGCAAGTGGTCTTGTGGATGACACAGTACACTGTCTGTATATGATACAATTTTTAAACTACTTAACAGGTTGGAATGCAAAATGTGGCATTTGCTGCATAAATCTTTGAGGAATATTTAATCTCAGTGAGCTGTCTGGTACTGAATTGTACTTTAAACGACAATAAAAACACAGCGAATTATAAAACCGAACAACTCTATGTTTTCTATACTTGCCATGACAGTTGAAATGTGACACAATGTGAAAGTAGCCTAACAGCACGAGAAATTAAGAAGAAAAAAAAAAGGGGGCCAAATGCTTCCTAATGGTGTGTTTTAACGTCTGTCTGTGTGATCTCCTCCTGCAGGAGCCTGGTGTTCTTTCAGTCGCCCAACCCAGGCAATAACTGTCATTAATTAGTCTGATAAATTACGTCCAAAACAATGACATGTTTAAATGGTCCAATTTAGCTCAAATCCTAAATGAGATATTACATCAAAAGCCAGCCGTTTCTCTCTTTTAGCCCATTTAAAGAGGCATACTGCCTTCCTGAAAGCGTTTTAAAGGTTACGATTTCCTCAGATGATAAAGCGGTACCTTTTAATGAAATTCTAATTAGTAATTTCATGGACTTTGTTACCAACCATATCTGATTAGTGCACATTTTCACAGCCCACTTTAATTAAGCGCACTTACAGTACAGTTTCAAACATTCCCCACTTGAAGATGGAGCTCAGTGCATCAAAAAAAGAAAAAAAGAAATTAAAAAAACTTACTTTGTAAACACCAATTTTGCAGTTTCCTTTTTAAATTTGATTAAATTTCTTTGTGCATGTGTGCATTTGTGGAAATATCTTTCTTTTTTTTTTTACCCCCTTTCTGTAGCACATGCCCTTGAACATGAAAATGTGGTGACGATAAGGTTCTCATTACCTAACAAGAATTTTGCTTATTAGTTAATATACTGACAACACAATTAGTCCCCTACAGGTTTTTCTTTCTTTTTTTCCTTTTTTGTTTTTGGAACTTTTTTTCTGAGCTCAAACTCAGCTGCATATGTAATGATGCAGACTTTTATACGTGGGAGGTGCTGCTACAGGTTGATACTACACCACGTCTTTTAGCTATATGCACAACATAATCATATTACACTTTTTACAAGTGGGTTGCCTGTCTCCCACCCCATTGTGTCACAGCCAATTATACAAGCTGGTGTGCTGCTGGGGCTTAGGGACTGTTGACCAAAGAGCCTCAAGACGTAATCTGATTTCACTTTTATTCAAATTGTTTTCCACTTTGAGATCTAATCCTGGTTTCACAATATGAACTCTGACCTTGGATATCAACCGGACTGCAGTTGGTATTTAATGTTCATCACAGCTCGATGTGGGAGTCTTTCCTTCACAGTGGAGTACTTTTGACACAGCCTTTGCCCGGTCGCCCCACAGTGGCCCCCAGTGGCCCCTATCAGGTCCCTAACCACACAAGTGTTTTGCACGGTGGCGAAACTGTTTCAGCCTGACTGACATCCCGGTGTTGGGGAACACTGTTACAAAAGTGTGCAAAGCGTGACAGACCACCTTGGCCCTACCTCCTCGCCCCATCTCTCGTTTTTAAACATAGAGTCCACCCTGTCAAGTCACATGCCGGAGCTGTAATTTAGACTAATAATTACCAGACATCACCACAATGAAACATCAGTGTCTGAACTTCTTTGGACCAAACTGAATTTTAATACATTTGGAAAAGGTTGGCCGGAGGCAGGAACTCCGCACACTGGGAAAAGCAGCGCACATGTGGAAGCACTTTGGGAAGTGATAAATGATTTGAAATCCACAACGTCCCCGAAAATGGAAATTAGGGCGAACAGGTGTTAAATGGGAACCACTGGTGCATTTTGAATAGGGGAAAGAAATCGTCCCAGGTCTTCGGAGCCAGATGTGACAGGGCCGAGCCCAGGATGGGGAGGGCGTTGGTGAGTGGTCATGGCCTGAGGTGTGTGATGTGTGGAGGCCCCATGTGACCTCCCCTCCAAGAAATAACGGCTCACTTGTGTCAGCTGTTCCGGGGGAGCTTTTCCTTTCTCTTACCCGCCCTGCTGCCACAGTTGCACCGTGCCGTTCCTCTGGAGTGCATAAATAGAAATATTATCATTTTAGCTATAGCATAGCTTGCCTTAAAGATAACGTGTGCAGGTCATTTTTAGCTATAATATGCTTTACATGTGAGGTATTCTAGCTAAAGAATATGATAATAGATGTTTCGGCTTTCTCATCACCTCTGGCATTATTTCTAATTTGTGTGGGTGCTGTCTTTAACATAGATAATTGCCATAAATTGGAGCTTTATTCACAGTGGGTCAGGAAATGGCCAAGTGTAACAGCCATCAAGTAAGGAAGACTAATTTTCCCTCTGCTCTGCCTCTCATACTCATACTGGAATTTTGAGCCAAGGGAACTGGGCCGTGACCTAAATGCCCATGATTTCATTCACATCGTGCCGGCGTTCTGTTCACCTTGGGGAGACATTTTAAATGTGATGAATCATTTACATTGTCACGGATAATGAATGAATAACAAAAATGGCAAATTTTGCTGGTGTTACAGAAAATAACTCAAGTAAGTAGGAAAAACACAGGACAGGTTTTCAGAATATTTTGGACTGTCTAAACAGTGACGCGGCTCACAGAGGCCTGCCCCTCTACCCTAACCCATCACTATGTACAAAACATGGGCGTGGCCTAATGGTTTTCAAGAAGTCTCGCTTTAAAGTCTCAATTTCAGCATTATCTTTGCTTTTGGAACCACAAGTGACCACTTTTGGACAAAAGGATGGAATAAAATTTATCATCTAGCTCATCTTGTAAGATTGTTTGGGTGTGTCAGAAATACCTGATACCCAGGAGGCTTTGGTTTGCTAGGGTGGCTTTAGCTTAGAAGGTAAAGTGGGAAATCTACCAATCAGAAATTTGGTGGTTCACTTCCTACCTTCTCCAGCATGTCGAAGTATTTTTGGGCAAGATACTGAACTGAGATTTGGCCCCAGTGCATCCATCATTGAGTGTGTGTGTGTGTGTGAATGTGATAGAAGGTACTTGGGTATAGAAAAAAGTGTGATTGGGTGAATTTGGCTTTTAGTAAAATGTGCTTAGAGTAGAAAAGTGCAATATAAGAATGAACCCTAAATGGGTTCGTTCTTATATTGCTGGTAAGATGCAAATAAAACACCAGAATTTCACTCACGAAAACTGGAGTCCATACTTTCTGTGGGCTGTGAGTACAGTTAACCAATCAGCAAGCATATTATATATATCGTCATTTAAAAAGGAACCAACCAACATGCAGTGGTTACTCAAATAACAATACATAACAAGAGGACCGAATAGAATCAAAAAAGGTTGGAGTAAGAAAAAATTAACCCATGTAAAGTTGTCACAAAGGGAAAAATCATTTGTAGAGATGTAAAGATATTACAAGGCTACAAATTTTTTTTCTCTAAAGTTGAGTATTTTATTAACATGGGACTCCAAGTGGTCATTTGAGGAACTGCATTTTCATGGAAGCATAATTTCTTTCAGCCTTAGGGGTTGCATCTTGACCTAAGCACCAACCCTCCATTTTCCTCATGGACACAAACACCTAAATATAAACCTTCTCGCTGTTAAGTCAACTTTTCTGATGATATCTCGCCCCCTTCATCGGTGTCAGCTTTCTGTGCTGATTTCACAGACCCTCTCTCGAGCTCCATGAGTTCTCTACTTGCTTTAGCTCGAAACTCTCCGATTGTTTTGTCCCAGCTGTCAAAACAAGAGCAGTCGACATTAGGCACGTTTGCACTCTTAGGTAATGATCGGTGCAGCATTGTATCGCCGTGACCAGAGAAGATCCCAGAATGCATCATGCCTGCTGTGTTGGTCTAGAAAACGGACAGCTGTTAGGACTCTGTGGTATTTCAAGAGTGTAGACTTCTTACTAATAGAGTGGCACGCTGCCCAGATGGATCCTAATCCCATCTATACATCAGCATAAGTTAACCATTTCATTAACCCTTCTGTACAACCGCTGCTGTGGGATTGCTGTGTAGCTGCATTGTTTTGCCATGACACCACTGTAGGGAAGTTTAATTGACTATTCCATTAATAACACGGACAAACTAATTTAGTAGAACCTGTCCTCTTTAAACCACGGGAACAAAGAGTAGGAGGGTGGAAATCAATCTCAGCTTTGTGCCTGAGCCACTGACCCGTTCATGCTTTGAAGATTGCTGCTGTAAAAAAAAAAAAAAAAAGCATCTGAGAAGTTATTTAACTACAAACAGAGCCTACCTTCCCCATTCCAGCTGCATAATCAGGCATAATAAGTGACTGCAAAGGTCCACTTAATGTATTTCTAACACTGGAGACCTGCTAATCCTGTCAGGGGGAATGAAATAGAGGGGGGAACCGTGCAGAAGCCCAGCCATGGAGCTGAGCATTTACCTCCATAACCATGCAGGCAAATGCCTGGGCGCCTTTCACACAAAAAGAGAAAGAGAGGGAGAATAAGCCCCAGCTTCATATTTCAACCCAAAGTGGGGATCCATTTTTCCGCTTTACTGGCCATCGAGGAACAGTGGGAATAACAACAACAGCAGCCACGGCCGTAACAGCCTGTCTCACTGGGCTGAGTCCTCATAAACCTATGCCATTATCACTTTCTTTATGGGCCTTTAAATAGAGAGCCCTTCAGATCAGCCATGTGTGCTCGCTTAGGTGAACCTCAGCCCCCTCGCTTCTCTGCCATTTGTAAAAAGAAATGTAATGCTTTTTTTTGGTTAATTATAATAATAACAACAACAATAATAATAATAATAATAATAACAATTTTGAGATATATTTCCTGCTGTTTTTGTACACAGACCTCTGCTTGAGGTTTTGCTTGCATGCTTTTACTGTGAACAGCCTATTGATTGCCAGCTTATTTTATTTGCTCACGCCGCGTGTTCTCTGATGGACGTGACTGCTAGTTTTACTTCAGTTAAACACTATTATGCTATCGAATGATAAAAAGCAAAATTGGACCCGAAGAGGAAAATGTCGAGCCTTGAAGCGCGGATGGCTCGTGAATAATAGAAGCATAAAAAAAAGGGAAGAAAACAAACAAAGAGTCCCAAATCAACAAACACACCGAGGCTCATCAGATATCACATTTTCCCCAGCTCTGTTTGTCAAAACACCTTTTATGGTGGTCTTTGAAATTCAGGGGCCCCATTAACAGTTCAAGCATATAATCACATCTCCGTAATGAGGTATTAATTAAGCGAGGGGCATCCATTGGCCCGCTAAACAACCTCATAAACAATTGACAGGAGATTTGTGATTTTTGACTCCCTGACACCATTAAACAAATCAATATTGGGTTTTGCAGACATGCTCTCCGGCTGGCTCTCTCTGGTCTTTGCCAATCAGCTCTGTTGAATACTAATGAGGGAATTAACTGCCTCGTATTCCGCATGTGTCCCATCAAACAGATCCTTATCAAGTGAGTCTCATTTGCATGGAAGAAGACTCTGCTTTGTAGGTAAAGATTTCACAATATGTCACTCATTATGCCAGCCCACCCCACCCCAACCCAATCTTCTATCCCTCCCCGTGTTTCTTGTTTTCTGCAAGGCTCTTGAACCCCCCCACACCCCACTCCAATGTCCACAAATACACACACACACACACACACACACCAGACATTCACAAGCACTGCTTGGTTCTCTACTCCGGCCAAAGATGATGATGTAACATAATAAACAGAACGGTGGTTTTTCAAGTGGCGCGTTTATCCTCACTATTTCTGCTGAGATTCTCTCCCACCACGCCTACAGTGAGTCCTTCTTTGAAATGACTGTCTGTTTGTTGTCGCCGGGCTTCGGGCTCCCTGAGTGCTGTGGTAATCTTGTTTGATGAATATTGTGCCCAGACTACTTAAAGATGTTTGCTGTTCAAATTACAAAGCGGTATTTTTCAAACCTGCTTCTCCATTTAATGTTACACCATCTAAAACATTATCAGTGAGTGACAGTGGCTCACTTTTCATTTTTCTTTCTTTCTTTCTTTCTTTTTTTTTTTACTATGTGCTGCTAA
>VUQR01035627.1:0-10706 GCA_015108515.1 Hemichromis elongatus
GTTGAAACACAGCATAAAAAGACACCTAATACAAAAAAGATGAACTAGTGTTACATCTACACAGGCAGTTTAGCAAATAACTAAATTTAAATTGTATCTTTAGACAGTTTGTTACTAGCAGCCTGTCGCCGCAAAAAAAAACAAAAAAACAACAACACATAATTTGTTCCCATATTTTGTGGAATCTAGGAAACCATAGTTTGACATAAAATAGTATTTCTGTACTAACAACATCAAGTCCAAAACAGCTATTAGATGCAAACTTCACATATGTCTTCATGGTGTGCAGTTTTCTTAAAACATGTAAGGAAACTGGAAAAGTGGAGGGCAAAAAAGGAAGTAGCCTAAAAAGCTTTCTACAGTAGATGAACAGAATAGTATCTCAAAGTCATGTCCTTAAATAAATCCAGCAATGACCTGACACAAGATCTGAGAGATGCATCTGGCTTCATCAGAAAGAGTCTCAGTGGAAACGTGGCTGTCAGGAAGCCATTCTTAAGGGAGTGAACCAGGGAGAAAAGCCAGAGGTGTGCCAAGTTACGCAAGAACTGGGCTAAAATTCAGTGGCATCAGGCATTTTGGATTTATAAATACAAAATTTGAAATTTTGAGTTCACACCACTGTCGACTAGAACAGAGGATGTTAGGAGGGAGGAACAACAATGAATGTCTACAGTTATCTGTCACACATGGTGGAAGCTCTGTTATGGTTTGAAAGCTGCATTTCCACCAGTGGTGTTGGAGATCTTGTCAAAATTGATTAGGAACACAGAAAAATACCATCAGAATTTAATCCACCATGAGACACCATCTGGAAAGTAGTGATGACGATGATCCCAATAAAAACACAATAGAGGAAGATTAGGTGTGGATTGGCATCCCAAAAGGCTGGACCTAAACATTTCTGAAGCAGTTGGGATTGTCGTCAGTGAGAATGGAACAAAAGTAAGCCAACATCCAAAGAAGAGCTTTGAATGCAATTCGAGAAGCCTGGAGAACCATTCCTGAAGGCTACTCAAAGAAACTAAAGGAAAGCTTGCCTGAAAGAGTTCAGACTATGTGTGTAAAGATGGCCATTGTATTGTATAAACTCACTTTTGCCTTATGTACTATATCTCCATATATGTTTCTACATTTCATTACATAACTGCACCTACCTCCCCATTTTCTCAACAAAATATAAAGCGTTGGCTTAAGATTTTGTGCCGTAATTTATGTATAGCACTAGCTTCAGAATTACTTTTGAGACTTTTCCTCGAAAGGTCATCTTAACAGTTAGTGGTAGTTACCAGTAAATAAAACTAGAGAATAATAGGCAAAAGCTCTCACAGAAAGCTTTTATTTTGCTGACATACATTTTTCAGAAACTTCTGGTGTCACGCCTGAGGTAGAAGCCAGGTCTTTTAATAAAATATGCAATTCACATAGGTATGGTGGCTTTTCACAGTTATATATTACTGTTCACCCTAAGAGCCTATGGTAGTTAAAGTAAACAAAACTAAGCAGAATTTCTTACACATAAAGCTGACATCCATTTTTCAGCAACATAATGTTGTGTCAACACGTGAATGTGCATTATTTATTATTCTTGGAAAAATGAAGCAAGGCAGTATGTAACTGCTACACCAACAGCAGCAGGAGTTCTGTCTTTAGTCATAAATGCAAGAGTTCAAAGGTTCTGATGCCTGTGGGGAAGATGTGAAAAACAATCCACTCTGCTGATTTCTGTGCTCTGATAAGCAACCGCATATATATATATGCAATACATACTGTGTACAGTGGAAAACTGCCTCTGAGGCATAAACTCAGTGATGCTTCTCCTTTCTAAAAAAAAAATCTCAAAAATTATAAACATCTGCCAACTGTTAATTAAAACTCAAATATTGGCTAGTTAATAGTATATGCTGTGCTATGCAACTACCTTCTCCAGTGTGCAAATGTGTATGAATATTGTGGCAGGTTCAAACCACAAATGTTAACAATAAAATCTTGTAACAGCAACACATCACTAATAACAACCACACATAAGTGTCAAAATGCAGATGCATATTAGTTAATCTCTTTAATATTCTGCATTTGGCAAAGTAATAAATAAGTGAAAAATTAAAGTTTATAAAACATTACAATAGTTGCAGCTGCAAAGACACATGGTTTTGCAAAATTCAGAGATATAGGAATCCTGTTTATAAAATATTAAACAACGTGTTTAATATTACTAAGTTAATACTTACTTATTTTTCAGACTATAAGGTGCACGTTAAATCCTTTAATTTTCTTAAAAATCAGCAGTGCGCCTTATAATTCGGTGAGCCTTACATATGTATTCTGGTTGTGCTTACTGACCTCAAACCAATTTTATGTGGTACATGGTGCTAAAAAATCTGTCAATGTTTTAGTACAACTTTGGCAAGCTACGAAGCTGCACTGCTTGATGGATTGTCAAAGCATTACGGCTACCATAGGCAGGAGCCTCGCGGAGTAATACATACTGTGCTTCAACATAATATTACTGTATTGTGTGTGTATAAGGACCCCGAAATGGTACCTGTTAAGAGACATGCTTACGAAGCGAATTTCAAACTCAAGGCTATCAGACACGCAGTAGAACTTGAGAATAGAGCAGCTGGGAAGATGAAGAATTTGATGAATTTGTGGAAGGGGAATGAACTGAAAAAGTAAGTGTATTGTTCTGTATTTTATGTGTTACAACTGAACAATGTCGAGAGTTATTGTGAATGAGTTAAATAAAGTTTGACTTATCTGACTGTTTTGTTTCACTTAATGCACCTTATAATCCGGTGCGCCTGCATTGCTTCAAAGTTCAACTAAAAAGCTAAATCAAAATCACACGAGCTTTGATGGGACCATTTCACTCTACAGTCTTGGCCTGCGTGATGTGCTCTGTGCCATTTAACAGTGTTGGAATTGGCTTTGTCCCCCATGTGCAAGACTTTGTCGCCTTGGGAAGTAACTGAAGAAAATATTTAAAAATGACAAATTGCTGTTGGTAGTGATGTTGATGTAAATTTGAATGGTAACCCTTGGTTCTGTCTACTCTTATATGATCTGTCCTATTGATTAAAAAAAAAAAAGCATCCTCCTTTAAGTACCAATATTTGTTCACAATTATTCATTTCATCATTAAAAGTAAACTTTACAATAATGGTTATAGTTATTCCTGTCACAAACCTTGGGTTTTATATCCAGCATTTTCAGTTAGACTCACTCTTCTGTTTGATGTTTTTCTTTTTACTTTATTGTGGTTTTCAGTCAAATATTACCTTTGCTTAGGTTGTGTTTCATTCTGATATTGAATTTATAGTTTTCTTTGTTAGTTATTCTCAAATTTTTATTTTCCCTTTTACGTTCTCCATGCCTAGTCACTGTTTCTGTTAGGTCTTCCATGTTTAGTCAGTTGTCTTTGTGTTTACTTTGGTGTGTCAAGTTAGGCTGTTTTACTTTGATAGTCTCTCATTCCATGTACATTATATTCAGTTTTGCTTCCCCTCGTACTCGTTTTTAATTCATTTTGTTGACCTGCACCTTGTTTTCACCAGGTGTGTGCCTGATAACCTCATGTGTATTTAAGCCCTCAGTTTTCCATAGTATAGTTTTCCTCTTTGATGCATTTTACTGTTTGGCTGCCTAAGCATTTTCCTTGTATATTACCTGATTTGGATTACTTTTAAACCTTGTGTTTGTTTAATAATCTGGATTTGCTGACTCACCTACATAACGGTATGTTTATTGTTTATTAAATCCTGTCCTGTTTTCTGCATTTTTGGGTCCAGATTTTCCATAACCATGATAAAACAATGCAACCACAGTGGACCCAGCATACATTGCAATAGCGCTGGATGAGGAGTTACAGGCAGAGTTCCAGAGATTTGTTAAAATGAATTCATAACTCTACTGATGTTGGGGTCCAAGGCCTGTTACCACAAACCCTGGCCTCCAGCCAAGCCACCCGAGGGTCTCCGCTGCTGGCAACAGGGCCGACCTTGAGAACCTCTGTGTCTGCACCACTGGCCATGAGGCCAGCCACCTGAGCCATTCCACCAGCGCTGCTGGCCATGCGGACAGCCTCCAGATCATCTTTGTCTTTACCGCTGGTCACGCAACCAGACCCCCAGAACTCCATCATCTCAGCCATTTGCCTCCTGGCAGAGCCCTCCAATCCGAGTAACTGAGTCGCCAATATGGTCATCGGACCCTGGACTGAGCTTTTGTGGCGGACTCAGTCTCCTGAACTGGTACATCCCATGGCCAGGCCATGTTGGACTCAGAAACATTCTACGTTTGTTCTGTTTTCGGCTGTTATTTATTTTTCATCAAAAGCTTGCATTACTGAAGGCTTAAGACTAATTCCTGATGGCATTAAAAGCAGTTGCTTTTGAGAGGCAAGAATGGGACAACCCCCAAAACACAGGTGGAGGCAATTGACTTTTCCTCATCATCTTTTCTCACTGTCTTTTCACTAGTCTTGCACTGTCACTACTGGTAGAATGAGGTAATACCTGGACCTTGAAGAGGTTCCACAGGTAGTCGAACTCATCCAGGATGTACATTAATATGTCAGCTCATCAATATGTTCTATTGCCAGGAGGTCTGCAATGTCTCAGGAGGATAGAGGAAGTAGTTCCTCTAGGAAAGCTGAACTGGGCTGTAGAAGGTCCTTAATCCATCAGTAAAACTAGTACTTACTCCTTTTTGCAAAAAGGAAGCGGATGAGCACTGCCAGAGCTCTACAAAATGACCTCTAGCAGGCCACTGGTGTAAATGTTTTTGACCAAACAATTAGAAACTTCACAAACAACTTCATGAGTGTGTCCTGAGGACTTGCCTTCCACATCATTTTTTTTTTTTACTTTGATGGTTGGGGTGTCATTGAATTCAGCCCTCTGTAGGTTGATCATTTTCATTTACTTTAACAATGTGACATCCCTTCATTCATAACACATTACCCAGTCCATATCAGTATAGATAGACAGAATGATTTTTTTCCTCATTGAGATCTGATGTGTTCCTTTCATGTTTTTATCAGCAGTGTATAACAGTCTACCGTTATAGGGAGTAAATGGAGTTTAAAAAAAAAAAAAGGATCACAGGGCTCTTTATTATTGGTTTTGAACAAAACCTCTAGGATTCGCCTGAGTCTGGGCACAATTATATCACTGATCAGAAGGAACAGCGTTTTTATACTGCACACTACCCCAACACAAAGGAATGAGAACTAAAGTCTTGCCTAAAAACTGGAAGAAAGAGACATTTACTGCTCTGTTTCCAAGTTTTTTCTGATATATTAAACAAATAGTAATAATAATAATACAACCCTTTTTAGACTGTGATAGGTATTCTATTATTGAAGCAAATACAACTGGATATATCAGCCATAACAGGAACTTTGTTAAGAGTAAATTTGATATGCTGGAAAATCACTTTAGGGCCACAGCTCATATGCTAGTCTAGTTTGTCAGGCTGACCTAAGTCTAAGGAGACCTTGTAATAAAGCACAGTTCTACAAACAAAGTTGTATAAGGCACATTGTATTATTTATCATAAAAATGCTTTTTGCAAGAAAAATGATGTGGCCAAAGCCTGCAAACTATGATTTTGAGATACACAATGGGAATACTGCATTACTGTCCTTGATTGATTCAACAGTTTTACCAGATTTCTCAGAATTAAATAAGAATCACCTAACCTCTCCTAAGCTCATCATGGACTGCTGCTGCAGCCCATTTAAGAATGCACAAATAATAATGTGCCATCCTTAACAGTTAAATTGGTATTGTGTGCAGTACCATTTTCATCCTTTCAACTTTTGCACAGCATCCACGTAGCTTTTCCAATATTAAGATACTGTCATGATCCTGGGTCGGTGACCCAGTGTTTTGTGTTTCTCTTCCTCCTTCTTGTGTTTATCTTTATTTTGTATTTGTATTAGGGTTGGATTCTGTTAAACCTTTCACTGTAAATAAAACGCACTCTCGCATTCCACCTCCAATTGTATTTACAGACAACTACAGTATATTATCAGTTAGACTGCATAGACTAATGAGACTGCATTTCTGTCATGTAAAATCATGGTTTTTTACTTTTATAAGCTGTGCATATGTCTACCTGAAATACCAAAATTATATTTTTAATTATATATAAAACTATGAGAAGAATTATTTTTATTATTGTGAGGACTGATTAAGAGAAATATTGTGCACCTATGCACAGATCATATCACCAGATCTTAAACTATTTTATTGGTTTCTCAGTGCCACTAGAAACAAAGGTCCCTGAAAGTTTCACAGAAATCTAGATGACAAGTATCAAAGAATAAGTCCTCAGCTTTGAGCTGCAATGCAGTTCCACACTGAATATAACATTCAAAATGAAACCAATGAGAGCAAAAGAAAGAGCATCAGTGCGGTAGAAAGAAGACAAATAGCCATTGAATTGGGAGGTAGAAAAAAAGGGGAGGATAATGAAAAATGACTTCATACAATAAAAAGCATAGTGTGCAATTATTGAGAATATGCAACTCAGTGTGTGTGTGTTTCTTCACTTGTGCATATGTGTGTGTGTATGTGTGTGCATGCATATCTGCCTCCAAAGGCCTTGTTTTGACAGCACAATCACAAGACCTTTGAAAAAGATTAGGTAGGAGAAAATATACATTATATATTATATTGAAGACCTAATAGTACCATATCACTCCATTAGAGCACTTTGCTCTCAGCCTGCTGGTTTACTTGTATGTCCTTGGATATTTAGAGAAGAATGGGAGAATGAGAGGCAGAGCTTTAGCTTCAGGCCTCTCCTCTGTGGAACCAGCCGCCATTTTGGATTTGGGAGACAGTCTCCCATTCTACTTAAGATTATCAAAAAGGAACTTTTTAAACCTAAAGCTTACACGAAGTTAGGGCTGGATTAAGTGACCCTGAATCCAACCTTAGTAACGCTATAAAAGATCTAGGCTGCTGGGGGCTTCCCACTAAGCACCATGTTTTGTTTTGTTTTTTTCTCACTCACTGTGTGTTTATTCACTACTACGCATTTAATCTTTAGTTATCATTAATCTCTGGCTTTCTTCCACAGCTTGTTTTTATCTCATCTTTCTCCCCTTACCTCCTCTTTCGCACCAGATGTCAAGCCGTCCCAATGTTCTGTTGTAGATTTCTTCCTATTAAAACTGAGTTTTTCCTTCCCACTGTCACCATGTCTTTCTTTATAGCAGTGGTTCCCAAACTTTTTTTGCTAGCCCCTGTATTGTGCGCATATAAGGAACACAAATAGCACCTGTTAAGAGACATGTTTACGAAGTGGATTTCAAACTCAAGGCTGTCAGTCACTCACTAGAACTTGGGAACAGAGCAGCTGCGAAATCGGTCTGTCTTTGTTATTATGCTCAGCGTCTTTTTAGTTTACAATTTGACTGCACAATTGTGAGCTTTTTATTAAGCACAAAAACAACATGGGACACATCTTTGATTAAGAACTCTCTTTTTGTTCTTACTTTATGGCTTTAAAAAATAGTGAGATATATATCGTATATCACCATCCAGTTAAAGAATATGAGAACGCCTTGGTGTTCTCCCAGAAAAGCTAGAGGAAGTGGCTGGGGAGAGAAAGGCTTCTCTGGGTAGGCTGCTCCCCCCGCGACCCGGCCCCGGATAAGTGGAAGAAGATGGATGGAAGGATTGATGGATAGAAGAATATTCAACAGTGCTATTAATACATTTTCATAATCAACATATAAACATTACATGATGCTCTTGAAGTGAAGCAGAGCAAAGTTGCAAAGGTTTTATTAGAGACACAGCTAAGCATTTTGCAATTTGGCATCATTTTAAAAAAATTACATTTCTTTGGTATTGGACAGCAGAAATGAGGCTTTCTTCTCTGAAGTCATTAAAAAAAACAGCGATCATACTGTAGACAACGGTAGACTTGTGAGTAATAAGCAAGCAAAAAAGACAAAGATTTTTAGATGGGAAACTATTTTTGAAATACACTGAGAGAGAGAGAGAACTGTGCAGGAAGTTTGATTTTATAGTGGTGTAAGCCACACAGCCAAAGTAAGAATGAATTAATAATGATTTTTATGTGAAGCGTGGTTTTGATCTTCTTTTGCTGCTTGTTTGGTGAATATTGGTCTGAGAGTGATAAAACCTGCATTGATGGGGTGAGAAAGCAGACATCTCAGTGATTCTGATGTGTCAGGTCCACGCTTTGTGTTTACCTCTTTGTGTGGAATCCATTAACCTGCTCTCATTTGCTGTTTTAGCTGTCTGGTAGTTGTTGAAATAGTTTTGTGAACTTTACCCTGAGATCCTGGCGATTCCAGCAAAATACATTTATATTTAAAAATCGATCAGGATTTATTTAAATCAACTGGAAAATCGATTATTGAAACCCACCCCTACTTGGTACCACCGTTGTGCAGGGGTGTTACGGCTAGTGGAGATGAGCCATGTAGAGATAGAAAAGAGGATCCAATCGCAGGCACTCGTGAAGGTGAGAAGGTGGTTTATTAAACATGAAAAACAACAGAGGAACGGCAACGGGACTGTAGACTAACTAAACTGAGAAAACTACTAACTAACATGAACCTGTCATGGCGGGCTGTGTGTAAGCGGGCGGAGGCGTGGATCCAAGGTGCAGGACTCGGAGGCAGAAGGTAGATGCAGAAACCACAGCTTTATTGCTGGCACGAAAACAATAGCAGTCCGTGAGAGTCTGAACGGCAAGATATGGGTCATGATATTTTCTAGTCTTTGGTTTTGAAAGAAGTTAGTTTGGAAGCATATTTGGCTGTGCTTCATCTTCTGCTTTGCGTTTGCATGGGAGGCCGTCAAAAACCATTCATTTTTTTAATGCATACTGTGCCCCTGCTATGGGCCCCCACTTTGGGAACCACTGGTTTATAGAGTGTTGTTTGATTGTTGGGGTTTTACCTCTATTATTGTAGGGTCTTTACCTTATACAAAAGCAGCATGAGGTGACTTGTGTTGTGATTTGGCCATATATGTATAGACTGAATTGAATAAAATGGAAATGTGATTAAACTCTTTCCAGAAATAGGATTCATGATATGACCCCTAGTGACATGTCACTAGGTATGGATAAACATTTCAACTTCTAAATAGTTAAAGCCACTTTGTAAGTACACATTACTGGTATTGTGTCAGTGTTTTGCCTGACAAACTTAATTCTTCTTACATTCAATTTGTGACATGGGCCATATGATGGGCACACTGTGGTCATAAAGAAATGGGCATATAAAGAAAATATCCAAGAAAAGATCTCCCACACCAATTACAATATGGCTACCATTCTGAACTGTTGAAACAAGGCAGGATAAATCCATACTTTTATTTTTTATATGAGCATTTATTTGAGCATACTATCTGAATGCTGCAACAGAAACAGAGCTTCATCAGAGCAGATAATATTTTTGCGGTCTTTTCCTGTCTGATTTTGGTGAGCTGTGAATTGTTGCCTAAATTTCTTTTTCTTTACTGAGAAGACACCTGGTGTGGTCTTCTGCTGCTGTAGACCATCCTCTTCAAGGTTTGATGTACTGGGCATTTAGAGATGCTCATTTGCCTATCTTGGTTTTACCAAGTGGTTATTTGAGTCACCATTGTCTTGCTATCAACTCAAAGCAGTCTGGTCAATCTCCGTCAATCTGACCTCTGGCATCAACAAAGCATTTTTACCTAGAGATCTACTGCTCACCAGGTATTTTCTCTTTTCTGACCATTCTCTGTTAACTTTACAGATGGTTGTGTGCGGAAAACCCCAAAAGATCAGCATTTACTGAAATACTCAAACCACTCTGTCAGCAGTTATAACAGGAGCAGTAATAACTTAGAAATACATCTGCAGAGGAATTCAAGATTCTGAAACACCCATTAAGCAGATTCTGAAGTGGATGGGAGCAATGTGAGCCAATACTAGTTTTTCATTATCGTACTCTTGACATCTTATCTTCATCTTGATATGTGACTGTTGCCAGCTGTTGCTCCTGCTGCCCATTGTCATCATATAGTATAAAATGTATTTTAAAAGACAAAACTAAATAAACTCTCAGCATGACTTGTTGATTTACTGCTAAATCAACAAGAATATACTATGAAAAAGCCCTGTGTTGGGAGACCACGAGGGGGACGTTAAGAAGATGGCAGCATAAGCTCACAGCTCAAAACTTGAAAGAAAACCAGAATTCGAGTATTTCCACCGTTAAACCATTTATTAAATGCCAGGAAAGGTGGAAGAAGGTAAAAAAATTGAAGGAAACATTAAGGATTTTGTGAAACAAGTGGGAGCTGGCAAGAGGAGGCAACATAGGCATGTCTGAAACCAGCATGCAAGGTGAGCGAATGGAAGGAGATGTAAGTAGCCACCCTCACGCAGGCTTCCAGGACATCATTAAGGAAATTCACTCACTTAAAGTTCAAAACTGAGTTGGCCACTTTTAAGAAAGATATCAGACAAGAAATGAAGGACCAATTCGACAGTTTCAAGAAAGACATTAATATAACACTGGCAGAAATGGCGAATGAGCTAGTTAGCCATGAGAACATACTCAAAGAAGCTGAGAAAAGACTGGAAGAGATAGAAAGGTGAAATATGGCCGCAAAAGATATTCAGATATATTCAGAAGATCATTCTATATATTCAAGTTTCATTTTATATGTTCAAGTATA
>VUQR01035627.1:12981-25394 GCA_015108515.1 Hemichromis elongatus
TGTTTTTTTTTTTTTTTTTTTCAAAAAAAATAAAAAAAATTTTTAAAATAACAACAAAAAATATATTTTAGCATTAAAAATATCACTGGTGGACACTGGTGGCCTGAACCGTACATTGGGTTGTGGTCTATTATATTTGATGACCACTAAACATTTAACTGTAGTGTTCACTATGTGTAAGTTACAGTATGCACTCAAATGTTCCAGTGTGTGTTGTAAACCCAGGTGTCATGGACCTAGAGCAAGTTTACCAATTAAATGGTAACTGTGTCAGAGAACTCCCTGGTGATCTATCATCTTAGTACAGAATAACAAACATACACATGAAGGCCTCTGTAGTTCTACGTCATGGGTTTTGCTAAACTGTATGTTATTTATCTTACAGCTTACAAATACGTATTTGCCAGAATTTGGACATTCTCAAATTCCGTCTACTTATAAAAGCCAAAACCTTTGGTTAAAGTAGTGGCAATTTAAGTTTAAAAGGAAGTGTTCATCTTATACACAGCATCGTAGAAGATAAACACCATTTGATATCAAACATGGCATCAGTGACATCAGGATACGGATTACATACTGGAGACCTTTGAAAGCTGTGTTATTGTAGTGCACAAACAATAAAGAACAGAACTATAATCAAGACAATTTAGTGTTGTGACTTGGCTCTTTTTAACAGGCGAAATGTATTATTAACAATTACATTTCTTTTAGGATATGCCTTATCGCTTGTCTAATTACAGAGTCAATTGAAATTAATTATAAATTAATTTAGTTAGTTTATTAGATAAAAATGAACTTCCTCAATCTAGAGGTTATTTGAGTGGAAATTAGTCAAATCTTTGGATAGTGGACTAAAACAAAATTAACATAATGTCAGAAAGTTTGTTAGCTATTTTTGGGTCTTTGGAGATGTGTGTCTTACACAAGTCCTTTCCCTTCTGTTTACCCGTGTTAACTGACAATCCTACACATTGCTTTTTACATCCCAAGTGCTAAAAATGTAATTTTCTTCCTTTAAAATTATTCTCGTATTAACAAAAGCACGAGCCACTAAGCGATACTTATCTAAAGCTAATTAGATGTTTTTTTGCTTTTCTCCAAAACATCACATTAGAATAGAGTTAGAGTCATCAATAATGACAATGTAGACCTTACGGGGTTACATGAACAGTCCCTTTTTAAAGAGGATTGTCTATTTTCCAAACACCTTTCTTTTTGTTTTTATCACTAAAATGGGATAAGGTATTTTGGTGATATCAAACAGCAGTCACCATTCTTTCTCTCACTCTTCCATCAACCATGAAACATTGATGCTACAAGTGAACACGTCATGAGGCCACATCTGGCTCCTCTAAGACTAATATAAACACAAAATAACTCAATTTGTGTCCATCATAACAAGCATCCATAGACATTCAGTGTAAAATGAGACATGTGACAGCAAGATTGTCATTTCGATTTTGAGTATCATCATCTAATTTTAATCTTAAGATTTACACGCCATAGGCAACAAACTAACATTTTAAACTACTAAATCCCATAGCGTTGAGACACAATCTATGGGTTCACATCTGAACTACTACCACGCTACACTCCTGAGATGAAGGGGGGTGGGGGGGTCATTGATTCAATTAACTCCAATTAATGGGCTACCATCAAGATTCAAACACCTGGGTAGACACTGCATTAACACACACATGCTACAAACGCTGTTCACAGGGAAAATGCTGAGGCTGGACCATCCCTAATTATGGACAATGGTGCGTGATTGAGGCTGTCGATTTGATACGAGTACTTGAGTTTAATTTGTGTTGAAGTGGCATGCTGTCAAGGAAAGTAGAAGAGAAAGGGACAGGTGTGTGCTGGTAATCTGTCTTAAGTACCATATTACCAGTTTTACAGGAATCTTAATAACAAAGGGGGTTTTAATATCTACTTGCTGTTTATAATGTGCAAAAAAAAAATGTTATCTACAAAAATAGAAAACTTTATTTTAACCTTAAAAAGTTGATCATGCATATTGTTTTTTGATGGACAACAGAGATCAATAAATTTGTAAAAATATTTATTTCTGTCTGCTGATTTCTTACTGTGAGCTAACGATATATATAATTATACTGACGCTATCCACCCCAGAGCAGGATATACACAGATCTGCACAAAAACTTTAGGCACTAAAAGGAAGGTAAGCTTACTGTAAAGATAATGTCATGAATAGATTACTAACTCTGACTCTTCTTTGCTCCCTAAAACAGATAACAAACTGCAAACAGTACAAAATCAATCAAATTAATCTTCTTTATGACCGACCTTTGCATTTAAAACAGCCTTGGCTCTCAGAGGCAAGCGCTTAACAATAACGAGATCTCCAAAAAATCTTGCAGATCTCACTACAGTTCTTCTGTAGACTGAAGCTGCCTCAATTACTTATCTCTTTTATTTAACATAATTGCATAATTGCAGACAGTACTGATTAAATTGTTATCAGGAGAAGAGGAGAGGTGTTAAATAATCAAGTAAGGAACAGAGAGGAAGAAAAGAGTGTAAGAGTACTAGTGTAAAGGACAAGCTGTGTCTATGCCTATAAGAGAGCAGAAACAGCAAGACAGGAAGTGTAATGGCGAGTGTACGGCGAGTGTATGAGCAAAAGAAAGATAGATGTGTAGTTCCAGCAACTTAAAATCGAGCAGCTTTAAGATGAAACTGGGAAAAACCCTACTTTTTTTTTTTTTATCTGCAAGGAACCCTGGACCTGAATTTCTAAAGCGATAGTAGGCTGTAATCTCCAGTCAGTGGTCACTGCAGAGCCATCTTTATAGTAAACCCCTAAGAAGTTCAGGTGGTAAATATGATAGATTTTTGTATGAGGTGGCATCATTAAAACCTGTATTCTTGTTACACACAGAAACAAAACTGCACATGGAAATAAACTACTGGAACTGCAATATTTAAGATTTAAGGCACCAACAGAAATTTGTCAGGTAGTGGGAAAGCCTAAATACTCATTCAGATCACTCATGATCTACGGTACAGTACAGTGCACCACCTCCAACACACACTAAAAGGTGTTGCTGCAGAGATATGCTTCAGCAGCTTCCTCTGCTTCTTCTTACACCAAACTTTGTGTCTCCCTCAATCTCTCCAAAACACACAGTGCATTTTAAATGTAAACCCTATTTATCTGCATCCTCCGTGAAAGCATGAGTGCAATGCAGAGGGCTATCCTGCATCTTAACAATCACATCAGGCAGGTGCAGCACGACGCTGTCTGCAGTCAGTAAACAGTGTGAGCTTACATAATACATTTTACACAGTTTTTTAAGAGAGGGAACAATTTTGTTTCAAGGGACAGATTTATCCTGCCTATTGGCCTGTCTGTGTTCGCTCTAGTGTCTCTTTCCTTAAATTTGCATAACATCAGCCAGTTACTTTTCGGGGTGTGCCAAGGAGCAGTGCACCCCAGCTGGTTGCCAAGGAAACTTGCTGAAATTTACTAGCCTCTCTGGTTAAAGCTATTTAAGCAAATTTCTTCAACTAACCTTCCTGAGTAAGACATGCATCCAGCCCACAGTGTAGCAATGCCACAGGTCCTGTGACTGAAAACACTTCTTCTATTTATGAATAATTTCAAACCTATGTCCCCAGAGCAAGAATACAATTCAAAAGACCTATTTAAACTCAACTTTGCAACCAACTGACAATATGAGATGTTGTCCCAAACCTGCCTGTCTGTCCACTGTTGCTATAGCCCACAGTCACTCTTTAGTGATGGAGTATGTCAAAGTTAAAGGCTCCTTTGTGGTATAGCCAGACCTTTCCGTGAAATTGCTTCAGACATGTCTGAACTCATGTCATGATACAGGTACACCACTTGTCAATAACCCTTCTCTGCTTTTCATCAAATTTAATCTTTTTCATGTCACCGCCATCCTGCCTTTCTTACATGTCAAGGACGTCACTATGGTGATGGCCTATCTTAGATTTTAGACAGCTGGATCTCTTCTTAAAGACTCAAGGCTGTGTCAGGGAGTGACAAGTTTTCAGGTATCAGCTTAAAATATATTATACATACATATTTCCAGGTGTGAATCTTATCCTATTCAAAGCAATTTCCTAACTTCTGCATGTGTTCCAGTGCAAGAGCCCATGTTTGGGCACTCTCTTGCCCAATATAAATGTCCAAAATAGGCAGGCCTGCTTTGCTTAATCTGCATAAGTGATTGATATGAGATCTAAAATCACATTATGTTGTTTCTTTTAAGAAAACTAGTATTTTCATTGTGGGCCTTCCCTTCTCCCCAGAGAATGAACATTCTCAGCTTCATGTCTTGCTTTTTGAGAGGCCTGCTGGGCTTGAACAAAACTGACATCGTCCTTCAAGTGCCTCTTTACAAAGAGCCGCAGGACAAAGAGGTACGACAGCAGAAAGATGCCAGTCACAGCCCAGGGTCTTCAGTCTTTCCGGTAAATTATTGGGAGAAATATCAGCATAATATCCACTGTGTTTCTTCCTTTATAAAAACAATCAATACAGTGGCACAGAATGCAAGTGTGCATCCCAGCTCCCACTGCTTCCTGTATGTCTTCCCTGTTGTCATTCCATAATTATCTGCTTGCCTGCATGCAGAACCTCAAATACTTTTATAACTACCAATTTCACTCTTTGTGAGGCTACTGAGACTTGGATGTGTCTGCAGCACCATGACCACACCACGAGGCCACACATCTAAGTCTAGCCCAAGCTGTGCAGTTGAGACAGTGACAGACTTAAAACAGTGAAACAATTAAAGGTCAAAACCACAGTGCTATGTTTTTTTTCTGGTAATGAAGTCAAGCAGAAATCAATAATGCAATGCATTTAAGAGGGTTACTGCTTAAAGCGACCCTTCACCTTGCCACTTCTAAAAATCTAAAAACAAATTATAAACAGTTAATGATTATGGATGTAATTTGTAAATCCTGGATTCATCTCCTTTCCTCTAGTTCAAGTTTTTTTTCCTCTAATTTGCTAAAAGAATAACCTTATCATTTTAGTTATTATTAACAAGTGAATAGATTCCTTTTCATGCCCTATACTTGCATAAATCTATTACTAAAACCTCTTAAAATAAACATTTCATCATATTTGTCCATCTAAATTTTATCATTGAGGCTAAATAAATCCAAATGGTCACTTCTCGTGAACAGATAAAAAAAAACCCTCAATATCACAACCTTCATAAAGATAAGACTGAAACTGTGTATGCCAGATGGGAATAGTCAGTTTTATCCTATGACCTAACATTTTGGCAGCTCCAGTAAATTCAGATCACTGCATCACACAAACCTCAGTGTTGTTGATCTACACTGACATGTTCTCTCATGCAGCACAAAGTCATGGCACTGGCATACATATAGCCAGAATTACCCAGAATTACTGAGCATGTGTACACACACAACATGATATGAGTGTACACATTAGTAGTTTACATGTGAGATGGAGATGTACTTTAAAGAGGGACTCTAAGGAGAACACAGAAGAAGCATGAGAATTTAAGTTAAAAATTTGGTTTGATTTGCTCTACAGTTTGGTTCATGTCTTCGTGTCTTCACTTGAGTCCACAAGCAGAAAACAGCAATTAAAAAGTGCTGTATTTACACACACCACACGCCTGTTCAACTGCTTTTTAACACAAATATCTAATCAACCAATCACATGGCAGCACCTCAGTGTATTTTGACAGGTAGACACGGTTAAGATGACCTGCTGAAGTTCAAACTGAGCATTAGAATGGGCAAGAAAGGCAATTAATGTGAATCATAGTTGCTGGTGCCAGATGGACTGGTCTAAGTACTATTAAAATCATCTCTTGGGTTTATGTAGAATTGTTTCAAAAAGCAAAAAAAAAAAAACGTGAGCTGCAGTTCTCTGAATGTAAATACTCTGTTGATGTCAGAGTTCAGAGGACTTTTTTTGTAAAGAAGCTTTGAGCTAAGAGTAAGGCAATACACACTCATATCACAACTCCTAAAACAAAGGTATGCAGACAAGCATCTATGAATGCACAACACTTCAAAACTTGAAGCAGATGGGGCACAGCAGCAAAAGTTCACACCTAATGTCAGCTTAAAACAGTAAACTGAAGCTAAAAATCATACAGGCTTATAAAAGTTCTGTTCAGTTTTATTTATATAGCACGAAATCATATTGACCTCAAGACAATGTATAATATACAAGGTAAGGTCTGTACAATTTTTAATTCCGTAATAAAATAGAAGATTTGAAATATGTTGTCTTGACTGATAAGTCTCAATTTCTCCTGAAAATATGCATTCTTTCTCACTTGTATCAAAGGCTGAGGTTGTTGGTGATGTAATGGCGTGGGAGATCACCTTTATGGCACACTTTGTGCTCCTTAGTCTAGAATGAGCATCGTTTCAACGCCACTGCCTACCTGAGCATTATTACTGGCCGTGTCGATCCCTTTATGACCACACTGTACCCATCTTTGGATGGCTGCTTCTGGCAGGATAATGTTCCATGTCACAATGCTCAGCTCACCTCAAACCGGTTTCTTGAACATGACAATGAGTTTACTCAAACAGCCTCCACAGTCACCAGATCTAAACCAGGGATGTACCTACAAATCTTCAGCAACTGTGCAATGGTATCATTATGGTATCATAATGGATTTTTATTGCAGGACTTTTTCTGAACTTGTTATAATATGCCACTGACAAGTATGCTTCATGTTATAAGAACTCTTTAGAATCTTTTACTTTGCATCTGCCTCATTCAGACACCATGTGCCTTTATTAATGCATAAATGGACAAGGACACACACCAGCACACACAACAAATATCGATTAAAGTCCTCTTTTCCATTACTGTTGACAGGCGAGACTGATATGCCAACAAGATTTACAGTTAATGCCAGTCATCACTGAGATATGAACACTCCAATAAGACACAGAGTCAGAACTCCAGTGGCACATACACACTTACATACTACACAGCAATTTGCAATAAATAAATATGTTTGTACCAGCTTTTAGTCTTTTTTTTTTCATTTGGGATTAGATTACTTTGAAACAATTTTTAAAACCTTCAGTATAAAAACTGTTTAACTTAAATATGATTAAAATGTATTTTTAACCAAAACCCCATTTTGATTTATCAAGCAGCTTACTGTGAAATTACAACCTGGCTGCTCCATGAGCATCCATGTGATAAAATCAATTCAAGCTAGAGAAGCAGGGAGATTTTTGCACTGTATCAAAACAGTGTGCAAACCTACACTTAGACAGGAGATTTTTTTCTCTTTTAAAAGGAACCAAAACTAATTATGCCATAGTTATTTTTTTTTCATAAGCCACAAAGACTGTTTATCTGTTGCTAAATGATTTATTTCACTACAGTTAAAACAGTAGAAGTTGAGCTCCTCTGCTGACAATAGAGGGCTGTGGCAGATCACTACTGTAATGCAGGCTATTGGAAATGTCTGTATTGCCTAGGGGCTTCCTTTTTCCCATTGACTGCAAACAACAGAGTGATTCTGTATTGACTTCAAGTATTGTGTTTAAAACGTCTCCAACACAGCATTTGATGTCAACTCGATGGTCAAATAGCTAAAGGCTTATGCAATTAGATGTTTTTGGCTTGAAACACAGGACACACCAGCTATCTAAGAAATTACTTATTAAAATATATTTTGTTCTGCTTTTTGGTTATAGATATAATATCACCAAGGAGAGGGATGTCCTCCCTGCACAAACACAATTAATATCTAGACCACTCTTGTGACAAAAAGGTCCGTCTGACTGTGCTAATATTAATATCTCTTTATATTCCCAGGCTTCTGTCAGACTAGACTCAGGAAAAAGATAAAAATCAGGATAAAACACAAAAGAGAGAAAGAGCTAAGAAAGTAATATAGGCAAAAAAAAAAGCAAAAAAGCAATGGATTGGCATTAAAAGATCAATAAAACAATCACACTATTAAATGAGAAAAGATCAATAAAACAATCACACTATTAAATGAGAAATATCTCTTCTATGGTTAGAGCTTGGCCGATTTCTAAGAGGGCAATTATTGCCCAATGAGCCAGTAATATTTAAATAAAAAATGTTAAAAGTAAAGAAGAAACACCCTTCGGTCACTGTATGAATTTTGATAATGTACAGCTTGTCTACTACAGAGAACTCTTCAACATCCCTGACAGCAACAATGTTTATAATGTCACAAACACAACAACCTGCTGATCCGCTTAAACGATTAAATAAACTAAAACAAATAAAACTTTGAGGGAAATCTGTTACTTTTTAATGCATCTAAAAGAAAAAATATAGACCAAAAAGCAAAATATCACATTTTTAATTCACCGACTATCAGATTTTTGAGACTATAAGTCTTAAAAATCCTATATTCCTTGGACTTGACATAATGATATTAATTTAAGAATAATCATAACATTGGTTGATCATTTCAGGACACAAATCTATTTTCCATACTATTATTATTTTAATAATATCAAAAAGAAATAACTCATCTAACTAACCCACATCAGATGAACAACAACACACAGCTAAGTCAAAATACAAAAAAAGGTTAAAGAGCAGTAGGTGCTGATAATCAAATGCACTTGTTTAACTTATTATCAGCAAGTGTGAGCACCTCTATAAAAACAGAAGTTTTGTCAGTTTGCTGCTCTGGAGCCTTCAGGTGTGGGTAAACATCATGCCACGGAGGAAAAACATGAGCATAATCTTAGATAAGCAATTGTCCAAAGAGTAACAACACAAGGAAAGAACCTTAAAGCAACAATCATCAGGGTTGGCTTTGTAGAGCATAGTGGCAGAATAGCTTATTTTAGCTATCCTGCCACAAATTTGCTGTTTTGATTCACGCTAACTTGTAATAGCCCTGCTTTCTGTAATAAGCTCACTGCAGAATACCTGTTCAGCACCAATGAGCCAACACATGCTCTTAGCAATTTACTTTGAACACAGCAGTTTCTCAGAAGTTTCTCAACACTTCTAAAAAGGTAGGTAACAAAATTAACAGTTCACAAACTTAACAATACAATAGTACCAACTTGACACAAAATTTTTAAAAAGCAGACCGTCTGAGTCAAAGTGTCCGTGTCAGTATTTGGACTGAAAAGCTGTATTCTTAGTCCTGAACTAATTTTGGGGGCTGAGCTCATTCCAGGTCTGTTAATATTTGGTGTCTGCTTCTAAATCTCAATCCATCCATTTTCTTAACAACTTATCCAACTGAGTTGCATGGAGCTGGAGCCTATCCCAGCTGACACAGAGTGAGAGATGGGCTACAGCCAGGGGAGGTCATCAGAGAGATAGACTGCCACTCGCACCTACACCCGCACCAATTTACTAGATACATAGGGAAATCCCTTCTCTACTCAGGAAGGCCCCAGCAGAACTGTTAATTTGGTTAACACCGACAAACCTGTAACAGAATAACAGAATAGAAATAACATTTGTTTTTCAGCTACTAAATTTTGCAGTCTGCATTCGACCAATCTACATTGTAAATTGGGTAGGCCACTCTAGCAGTACTGATTAACGAGTTACTAAACAACAGGTTCCCACTCTTACTGGCTAAGGCAAAACAACACTTGCTTATCTGGAAATACGTCAAAATATCATCTGGACTGACAGTTAGGCAGATGGTAATTAAACATGAACACACAAAAGGGACTAAAGGGATTAATCTACCAGGAGGCTACATAACAGGTACTCAAAACATTATGGACACATGTTCAGTCCACAAATGCCATAAGGCATAATTGTCACTAGATATCCACTCGGTATATTGGCCAAGAAAAGAGTTTGACGCTGATGATATAAAAACAACTTGAAGGAGACCAGGCATGTTTTTTTGTTTTGTTTTAATTTCTGAAATTTCCACCTGAAAAAATCCTATTATTTATTCAACAACAGATTTACAACTGTAGGTCAAAATAATAAACCTTGGGGTTAATGGAGAAGAGACATTTTTAAATGTAATAGTCTATTTTCCACATCACGAGATCAAAATGAAATTTAACAGTCCTACAAAGACTGACACTTTTTACTTTTACTAAAAAAGTCTAAATTTGAAAAATTGAGATTGCTTGCTTTAACACCACAAAAAGGACAGCAGGGATGAACCAGTGTTGTGTCTACACATAACAGACAAACCTAGCAAAGAACCAATTTCAAACAGTATCTTTAGAGACTTTTATTTCTAGCATCTTGTCAGCAGCCTAAAACTGGACTTTTGATGGTATATCTATAAACACGGTATATCTTGGAACAGTGTGTAGGAAACTAAACAAGGAGAAGTGGGGCAGACCTAAAAAGCAAAATAAAAACATTAACAGTATGTAAAAGTTATGTCTTCAGGGTTTCAGTAAAAAGGTGGCTTGCAAGAAGCCATTTAAAAAAAAAAAGAGAGAGAAACAGGGAGAAAAGGCTGAGCAATGCCAAACATACAAGAACTGGAGTGAAAATTGATAAAGTGATGGATCCAAGTTTGAAATGTTGGGTTCAATCGCTGCACCTATTTCCCATTTTATTATCAAAATTAAACAAAATTAGCGATGACTCAAGACTTTTGAAGAATACTGTACAATGAAAAATGTCAAGGACAATGTTTTTAATGAAACATTAAGCCTACATATGTACATGTGCCAAATGTTTCCAGAAAGTAAATTACTTAGACAGCAGTTCAAGACAGAAGGACACAGTGAATATGGGGTACCTTAGAAACCAGCTACACAGGTAGACAGAAGAGGTGGAAAAAAAATAAAAAAACAATAGAAAAGGCAAAGAGGGCACCACAAAGTGCTAAGTCTAGCAGAAAATATCAGGATGTAAAGTGTAAGGAGGGACACCATATGCTACATGCAAGTATGTGAACAGGAAAATATGCACCGAGACAATAAAAGAGCCTTCAAGCTGTCTATTTTAGTTCGACCCAATAAGATGCAGCAACTATTGTTACAAACAAGAGAGCTGAAACCTCGAGCTTCCACAAGACAAATGGTTTTTCAAAGAGAAAGCATACTGCATGTAACCCTCAAACCCAAAGGTCTACAGAACAAGACTTGGGGAGGGTGGGGGTAATTATTTTTATAAAAATCATTGTGACAGATTTCTGAATCTAACAGAAAGTTTTATTCTGTGAAAGCAAACGGAGAGGTGTAATAAGAGAATAAATGGGGAATAAATGGAGAAGATGAATTAAAGAAGGTAGGCAACAGTGGGGCAGACAATTTATGTGTGTGTCTCCCTCTCTTTTGAGAGATGAATGACACCCATTAGCGGTATTGGGAACCTATCTTTTTTGCTTCAATCACAAAAATAGAATTTTGGTGAAGCTGGGTATGATGAATACCAAATGATACCCATGGTCTGAGAAAAGTACAATCTTTACAAATAATTTCCCAAACAACTCGACCAAACAAAAGGTGGTACTGACTGCTAATGCAACTGTACTATGTCCTGTTGCCAAAATACTGTTAGAGATTAAATGTTTGCCAAAGACTGAACAGTACTTTTAAGTAATGACAGACTTGCTTGGAATAAATTTTGAATTACCCAAATCCATGAATTTTCTTCCATAATTTTAACACCACTCTTTATTCTACTCCATCACCGTACCACACCTGAAGGAGAACTTCTCAAAACTCAGTTCACATGCAAGAGTAGCGCAAGAAATAATACCCATACTTCAGATTATTTAGGCTAAAAAAAATACCGGTAACTCAACATAATAGGCCAGAGATTGAGAAAGGAAGTGTGAGGAAACTATTAACTATTTTACCCTCTGGCTGTACTGCATATTAGGGCGCACTCCACCCTAATTTCCTTCAGAAAAGGGAAAGTGTTGCCCAGCATGATCTTTGCATGGTGCTTCATTCTCCTGATCTAGGCTTGAAACACAGCAGGAGATGTGTAATCCTACTTCAGGCAGACTATTCTAGTGTAATCTCCTGCTTACTCAGAGTACACACGAGTCACTTTTGACTGCTCCATAAAAGATTCAAACTGTCAGAATCTGGCCATCTGTCATCTGCCTCTATGTTTGTCTGTCAGACTTTCAGGCAAACTCTCTGTTTGTCTTTTTCTCTATTACTGTGTCATCCCATATGTGTTCTTCCCTTCTTATCCATATACTGGACTAAATGTGACTCCCTGAAACTGAAACGAATGATTCGTGGAGCATCTTAACATTACATAAGCACATTAAGAAAAGTCCCTGAGCAATGGGATTAGTACTCATGAGCATGTGTGCATGTTTGAGTGTGTAACTGTGTATGCTTGTAAAACCATGCCCAGGTGTGCGTGTGTGTGTGTGTGTGTATGCTGTTTGAACTTTCAAAGCGAGCACACCGGCACTTGCACATTTGGCTGCTCTGCACACAGT
>VUQR01035627.1:27781-38881 GCA_015108515.1 Hemichromis elongatus
GGAGGGCTCGGTGGCTCATGTTTGCCGGCTGCCGGACGCAGAGGCATGCTCCGTGTTAGAGGCTCGGTCTATCCGTCTCTCTCTCTCTCTCTCTCTCTCTCTCTCTCTTTCGCTCTCTCTCAACACACATTCAAACACACACACTCACACAGCCAAACACACACGCAACACAAGCACACGCATACACTGATGGCTCTCGCTCACACTACACGCACGCACCGTTTGCAGCATGCATCACTCGCCTGGGAGAGAAAAAGAGGGAGGGAGAGAGAGGAGGGTGGCAAAGGGGGAATGGGCAAAGAGGAGGGGGGTAATAGAAGATAACAGAGGGTTGGAGGGTAAAAACACAAAGATAAGTACCCAAGGCAACTCGAAACTAACACTCAAATTAATAATGCAGAGCAACTTTGAAGAAACGACATTCACACTATAGTGTAAAATCTCTGTCTGCAACTTACACATAGGATCACACTAATCCCAAATAAGAAAAATGAAAGGACAGCATGTATAGGCATGTTTGAATAGCATTAATGACAGCACCACTGCCAATTAATTTGTATAATGACCTCTGAACCCATTGATGTTGCAATATTCATAATGTGACACAGCTGTTGTCACACACTGTTGATCTTGCTGTAGAGTACTAACAGTATGGTAATATTAGGACAGCATGTGTGTGCGTGTTGTGTGTGTGCGTGCGTTGGCAACAGGAGGGGGATGTTTGTTCAGATCAATGCGGGGCAGGATTTGGCCTTCATGCTTCACTTTATCTATGGGGGGTGTCAGTGATCAAAAGCCTCTCTGGTAAACAGCGACACACAAACAGAACAAACTGCCTTTAATGTTGATGAGGTTTTCGTGGGAGTTTTTCCTCATTGAGGGCCATTTTCATACAGGTCCTGAGGCCAAAACAAATGAACATCAATCTGACCTTGATTTTCATCTAAATGCTTTGTTAAGCAGGGATCCCAAGCGTTTCTAAGTTTCCCATTGTATATGAACAAAGATGCATTATTTTTACACTGACCAACATCAACTTACATGGCCCCTCTTCTCACATTCAATTGAAAACTCCAGATAACAGCAGAAACGCTTATCTGCTGAGATTAGTAATTGGACTGTGTGAGCTGTGCTTGAGTATAGTGAGTTATTCACATCACAATTTAAACAAGTGATCTCCTCATGGAAAGAAAATGTGCTGTGAAATATTTGCAGCAGGTCTGTAAATTATTAACCATGATGTTAAGTCAGTGCTATGCCCCATTGTGTTCTCACTGACATCCTAGTTCAAGCTGACCAGACGGCCCCAAGACAGCATTTTCTTATTAGGTGGAATTTAAAGCAAGCTCTTGAATGAGAAAGCAAGCAGATAATGCCGGCAACTGAGCTCATGTACGCATGCATAGGTGCAATACTTTGCAAGAGTTTTAGGCATTAGTGAATTACATTGTAATCCGTCAAAGGATGCCCACTTAACAGACACCAAATTCTGAATTTAAGGTCTTAAATAATCAGGCCTCATCTTATCTTAATGACCTTGTAGTACCATATCACCCCATTAGAGCACTTCGCTCTTACACAGCAGGATTACTTGTTGTTCCTAGAGTATTTAAAAGTAGAATGGGAGGGAGAGCCTTCAGTTTTCAGGCCCCTCTTTTATGGAACCAGCTTCCAGTTTGGATTTGGGAGACAGACACTATCTCTACTTTTAAGATTAGGCTTAAAACTTTCCTTTTTGCTAAAGCATATAGTTAGGGCTGGATCAGGTGACCCTAAAAATCTCTCTTAGTTATGCTGCAATAGGCGTAGGCTGCTGAGGGATTCCCATGATGCATTGTGTTTTTCCTTTCCAGTCACCTTTCTCACTTACTATGTGTTAAGAGACCTCTCTGCATTGAATCATACTTATTATTATTCTCTGTCTCTCTTCCACAGCATGTCTTTTATTCTGCCTTCCTTCTCTCACCCCAACCCATGGCAGCAGATGGCCGCCCTTCCCTGAGCCTGGTTCTGCCAGGGGTTTCTTCCTGTTAAAAGGGAGTTTTTCCTTCCCACTGTTGCCAAAGTGCTTGCTCATAGGGGGTCATTTGATTGTTGGGTTTTTCTCTGTATGTATTATTGTAGGGTCTAGCTTACAATATAAAGCACCTTGAGGCAACTGTTGTTTTAATTTGGCACTGCATAAATACAATTGAATTGGAAAAATAGAATTGAATAAAACTCTCAACATGTATCCAGCACCATCACATCATACTGAGGCATACAAGGCAGAAAACAGTCTCAAGACAGTGTAAACCCACAGTAAAAACTGTAGCAAGTTTCTTAGATATGACTGCAGCGTACTTGCAGAGGAGCTTGAAAAACTGTACACTTCATATACAGTGCATGACCAAACTCTAGAGGCTTGATGTTTACAGCACAAATACTGAACACCAACTTTGAAAGCGTCCCTCATTAATTTTAAGCAAAAAAAACCAAACTCTTTATATATTTATATATACATTTATAATCTTAGGTAAAAGTATTGACCTGCTAGTTTAATTAAGAGAAAGAAAATAGCAAGATTAAATTCCACGAGAACAAATAAGATCTACGAGTCATCAGATATGTTGATCTTTATCTCAAAAACATGGAGAACGCTGATTTTGAGATCCATAAATGCAAATAAGAGGCTAAATGCTATTAGTTAACAAATCAACTTGAAGGGAGAGATGAGTGAAACAGAGAAGGGAGGGAATATAGTTTCTTTGAAAGCTTTAGTGTATCTCACTGGATTTCCTACGATGAAAGTTTTAGCAGAAACACTACATCACAACATGAGAAAAGCCTTTGATTCCTGTCGAGAACTTCTCAGCATAAATAGTTTAGAAGTCAATCATGCTGCTATCTTAAAGGTTCAACAATATTCAGCACCCAACAGTGCAAGGGCTTCATTCTGTGCTGCTTGGGAAAAGGCTGCATGATATGGAAACACTTAAATGAGATATGAGTCTCACAACAGATAACGTGCTAATTTGGAGGCATATATTTGCTTTCAGCTAAGGGAAAATCAAATATTAGCAGGTCTAGGTAAATAAAATAAACCCATTTGCAAGGCTAAATGAAAACAAGGACATTCTAAAATTGTTCCCATACTGCAAACTCTAACACCTCTGTCAGCAGATGTGAGTCAGAGCATGCCTGCACTTGCCTGTTTTTACAGTTAGCACATAACAGGAAATCATGCACCTCAGACACACGGTCATCACTAGAACTACTTTGATTCACTCCCTGCGTGAGCCTGCAACTGGCGGGACACATGACAACCACTGGTTAGCTGTAAATTACTTCCTCTACTTTCACAAAGATGATGATTAGTCATTAAACAGATTTTGTACTAGGGGGCTGGTAGAGTAACGACTGTTTAAGGTCTAATCTAACAGAATCTGATACAATTTTAATTTTAATTTTCACAGACAGCGCCTCCAGGTAATGTAGAGCAAAGTTCAAAAAATGTAGTGTTCAATCGCTTGAATCACACATCTATGTAATAACAGAGGGGTGTATGGTCACCTAGTACCAAGCACGACATAGGCTTAGATGCAAATCCGGTGCCAATGCTGGACACTTCACAGTATGTAATCCCATTAGCCCCAAAGAAGGAGTACTGCAAGTTGTCCTAATGCATTGCAGCATCAAGCAGGTCACTCCAGCTTTGTGTGACTTTTGCCTGCCAGGTCTTATTGCCAGCATTAAACCTTACTGTTCAGCTGTGTGTTATTGGTTGGTATTAATATTGGTTAAAATGAGTTTTGTTTCAGGCTTATAACTACATTAAGACATTTTAGAGTCCAACAGTGTTTTGCATCCAACAATTTTGAACTTTACAAAATGACTGATATCTAGAATAATCTAATTTAATAGACGTGAAATAGCAATAGATCCCACATTAAGTCTGTGAATGTGACAAAGAGCCCTAAGTTGGCTTGCCAATAAGCAATGATTCCCCATAGATATCTGGGGAAGGGCCAGGCAGACATTTCATCCTACTTGCATCATGCAAGGATAAAATGTGTGGGCAACAGCGCTTGAAGAGATCTACATACCAGTAACAAGTTATCTCGTAGAATAAACGACAAGAGAAAAAGACAAGGAACAAATAATTGTGGTTAAATCGTTAACCAGAATAAAACTCTCCTCAAACTTTCGACTTGATTCACAAATGGACTATGATTTATTTGGCACACCTACGTCTAATAATAATAATAGTACACTTTATTTAAAAGCACATTTCAAAATACCCAAGGACACTGTACAGAGCAAATAATACAAGCATAAAAACAGGAAATGGACACAATAAAAACAAAGTTTAGGAGCATGGAGCATACAGAGTAGGCTATCTTGAACAGGTGGGTTTTGAGGATGGACTTAAAAAGGGGAAACAAAGTGATGTTTCTGAGATCAGGGGGTAGAGGATTCCAAAGTCGGGGGGCAGAGCGACTAAAAGCCTGGCCCCCCCGTGGTAATATGATGAAATAAAGGAACAGAAAGAAGAAGAGAAGAGGAGGATCTGAGGCACCGGGATGGGACAGAGATCTGTACCAAATCAGAGAGATATGGCGGAGAGAGAGAATGAATAGCCTTAAATGTATAAAGGAGTACTTTAAAATTAATGCGGAGTTGAACCGGGAACTCCTGTGCTGTCACAGAGCTTATTCTGAACATTGCTCCTCACACATTACTAGTGGCACTAAGGATCATCGCATTTGATCCTGCAAATTAAAGATCTATTAGGCTCACTTACTATCAATCTCATTAATTGTATTTGTCAATCTTTTAAGTCTTCTTTATATAAGTCAGAATTTCAACCCAATATTTTAGAACTGATCAGTTTTTAGACAAGCTGGAGTTTCAAACCATTTGCACTGAGTTTGCAAAAAACCTTTTTTCTCTGCTAACTTTACGAGAAATTACTGATAAATTAGCCCCTTTATTGTTCGTGGTAATTCCTCAGAACAAGGTTCTTTGCCACCCTCCGTGAACCAAGCTGCTAGCTTTTGAGAAAGAATAATATTATGCAGTTCTTACAGACCACTCTCCTTAATAAGGTGTTAGCACTTTGGTTGGATAACAGGGTTTGTTAAGAGCTGCCACCTTTTCACTAATATGCATACTCTTTTAACTCTTAAAAATGTCACTTTTTAAAACCAGAAGGCTAGATTCCTGTTAGTAACTGTTTGCTCTACAATGTATATTTGATCTTAATTAGTTAATTTATTAGATTTCATTACTGAAAATGCTACGTTCAGAGGACCAGAATCAACTTTTTGGGGTTATTTCCTTACCTTGATGATTGAGCATGCATCAAGAATTCTTAGATTTCATTATTTTATGCACCTCAAAGAGCAAATGTTCTAGTGCTCTACAACTATATACTGTGTAACATCTTGTGGGACTACCCAAAGCAGCCACTGTTATTCTGCTCTTGCAGAAGAACTGTTGGCCATCTTACTGAGGTCTTCACCTTTGTTCATACCACCTCTGGAAACTTATCTGTCCTTAATAGATTTGGTTCATTCTATTAGATATTAATTGAAAGATATTAAATTTAATAAATAAATAAAGTGCTCTATAGAATAAATTTTTCCAAAGACCGACAGTCTATCTTAAAGCGACCAACAGATGCAACGTGTGAACTGCTTCTTCCTGTAATTTAATTCAGATGTTTTGCTCTCGTCTTTCACAATTTTTAGGAAAGCTGCTTTACAACAACAACAACCAAAATACTTGGAACAAACTTACCAATCTCTCCTCATATTGCAATAAACAGTTCAAAATAAAAAATGTGTAAGTATATCAATTTCTTGTTTTCTTTTTTTTAATAAAAAATATTATTACATTTTATTGGAAACCTGTGCTTTCAACATTTGTTGTTCACATTTTACTTAATAAAAACGATTAGGACTGGAAAAAAAAAATATGTTCCTGCTCTGTTTGTACAGCCCTGTACAAACCATCACTGTACAATATTTTATATATTTGCATAGTTTTTTAAAGGGTACATTTGCAAATATTGTGAAAATAGCTGGTGAACTAAAATCCCTGGAGGACAGAAAATATTTTTGCAACTACTTTGATTCCTAACTTGGTACCTGCTTGAGTACCAAGAAAAGTACCAAACCAACCCCAGCCCTCCAAATGTGAGGATGCATTTGGTTTTGTTTGTTTTCATTAGGTTACCGCTGACAGTAAAGTGCTTTTGATTTTAGACATCTTACCAGACAAAACAAGCAATTTCCTTGTTTTCATGGAAATTCTAATATGTATCAAATACAAGTTGACCCTAAATATAAAACCAAGCTAATTAACAAACAAACAAACAAACTGTGGCTTAATTAAAATACAATTAAAAAAAGTAAATAACTGCAATGTGTAAAGTCTTTGCAGATCCAGGCTTTCATATATGTTTTAGCCCCACGCTATGCTACTGATAAAAGCACAAATTCAGTGAGAACTTGGCAGTGATTCAACTACTTAATGAAATAGCTGGACCTTGTCTTTAGCTTGGAAATAAAAAGGCACTGGCTTATCAACAGCTGAATAATTCTATATTATCATTAACCTTACTCTGTATTTGAACATAAACTTTTGTGCTAACCTTGCTAATTATTTTATTTTTGTTTTATAATTTTTTTGTGTTTTATATATATTTTTTTATTTTATTCTAATGTGTTGTTATTCCTATATTGTGCACTTTAGTCACTGGTTGCCGTTTTAAAAGTGCTTTATAAATAAGGTTGGCGTGGCCTTACTTGGCCAACCTAAAACATACATGCAGGTTAAAACTGTAGTCTAGATTCTCTTACTTTCGTATCTTGGGAGCATTAAGAGAATGGACTAGAATTATAAAGAGGCTAGCACCCATGTCTCAGCTAACAGCTCCTGCTCCTCTCTCTTCAGCTCAGATCTCTTTCTCCCTACCCGCTCTCACACCATCTCATGTGCTCCAGTCCAGTGAAAACAAAGTGAATAATTCATGACCATACAGAGCAGTGTGTGCATGGATCCAGTTCAATGTATGTGTGTATCTGAAACATCTGCTGAGCTTCCACAAGAAGAAGTTAAACTAAAATCCACTGCAAGCCAGCAGCCACCTTTACCCATTTCCCTCTAAAACATCCACACTGGACAAAACTGAGGCGTGGGTAGAGGGAGGGGCAAAGATAAAGGTACCATGAAGCAGAGAAAGGAGCAGGGGATGCGACTGAAATAGTCAGTGCGCCACGAAAAAGTAGAGAGAAGTGAAGCATGGAGGAAAAGGGGAAGTTAGTGGGGTAACAAAAGAAAGAGGGGAGTGGGAGAGCCTGAAAGAGGGTGGGAGAGAGGGAGGGAAAGATTACATACACTCAGCCACATAGCCACATGGCCTGGAGTAAATGTGATAACTGTTCACAGACCCCATCAGAGCCCGCTTCACGCTCCTCTACACCTGGTAAAGCAAATGTCATGGCCACTCACAAACTGAAGTCACCTAGGGCCACATTTATGTACGCACACAGACACACACACACTTTATCTCTCTGTTCCAGAAGACATTTTCTTCATTTTTATTTATTCTTTCTTCTGTTCTTACAACAGTACCTCGCTTTCTTTCATAGGGAATCTAAATTAAGATAACACACTGGTAGCATCAAACAAAAACACAGGATGTGGTCTTAACTGTGTGCTGTGGTGTTTCTGCATTATTTGAAACTCAGAGACGATTTTAACACCATCAGTCCTAATGGGATAATTTTTCTTTCAACTGAGTTTAGAAGACAGTGGGAATTTAATTTTAAATAAATAAAATAACTACGCTTTAATTTTCTTAGACATCCGCTTCACTATTATATTTAAATTAACTTAGCATAATAAATATGGATTGGAATAACATATCAAGCTTTAATTCAATTTCATTTCTTATGAGTTCTTATTAGTTTTTATTGGCTACTAGTCTATTGGACAGGTAGGAAGTTGACTAACACAGAAAGCAACAAGGCAGCTTTATATTTAACAGAACTGATATATGCTAGATAACACTAAGGAAAGAGAAAAAGGCTTGCATCACTTGGCAAGGCAGGGAGATGAAGCTGGAAAAGGTGTGCAGCAGGTTAAGGTGATTAAAGATAGAGATGGAAATGTACAAACGATAGACAAGAGCACGTGGAGAAGATAGGAGGAGAAATTTGAGGTGCTCATGAATGACAGAAAAGAGAGAAAGAAGAGGACAGATGAAGGAAAGTTATTGAATGAGGGAGTAGTAAGGAGGAAGTGAACTCAGGTATGAAGAGAATGCAGACTGGTAAGGTAGTCGGTCCAGAGAAAATACTTTTGGGGTTATGGATATGTCTAGAAAAATTAGAAGCGGATGTTTTAATCAAATTGCTTAACAAAATCTGAGAGTCTTGTAATCTAGTGAGACCTGCTACGATGGTTTGGAGATGGTGGCACCAACAGAAAAGATAAAAGGCTAAGATGGAGGTGGCAGAGTTTAAGATGTTAAGATTTTCACTGGGAGTGACCGAGGATGTACAAGATTAGAAATAAGTATATCAGATGAAACATTTAGTGTTTCGGATGTGTGAAGAGGAGGAAAAGTGGATATACTGGACAAAGGATGCTGAATGAAAAAAGGAAGACCTCAGAGAAGATTCATGGATGCAGTGAAGGACCAGCAGAGGGTTAATGATAGAGGATGCACACATGCAAAGATGGAGCTTCCCACTTAATTATACTCATGTTTTTACCCCCCCAGACTTCATGATGTATAGTACCTAAGACTCTATCTCAGTTCTCATACATACCTCCTGACAGTTCCCCACAGAAAGAGGGTCAGAGCATCCCTGCTGTACCAGAGAAGGAGAGCAAGAACTATTCAGAGTGTTTCTCCACAGCCACTTCCCTCCCTGGTATGAGTAGTATGTAGAATCTCTTGAAGTTAAGAACCTCCTTGTCCTTGATCTTCTAGAGTACGGTATACAAGTGACAAAAGGCACTAAGACGGGCATTTGTAGCAATGTACAGTGATCTGCAATTTGGAAATTGGTTGACATCACATATTGTCTGGATGATGTATATGCAGTGTATTAGCATCTAGAATTGGAATTAGAATTCAACTTTATTGTCATTGCACATGTCACAAGAACAGGCAATGAAATGCAGTTTGCATCCATCCAGAAGTGCTTTAGCCTTAGTGTAGATATATTACAAAATATATATTAGCAATGATATAGATATATTGATATATTACAAAAATGGGTCTATTATAGGTATTTACAATGTACATGGTATGAAGGTATGTTGTGAATATGCTATGGATCATTGCTACCATAATCTTTTAAATCATTGAAAGTATTATAAGACAGATACTCAATCTCTGTGTCTCTCTGAGACGCTCAAACACACATACTGTTCACATGGATTATCCATTCAATGTAAATAAAACACTGGCTGACCCATCCAGAGTCCAGGGACACATGCAGAGGCTCAACATGGAAAATTAGCCATGTGCTAAAAGCTTTTGGAATCAATATTCTACAGTATCTGCACTGTATCCCAAAGCTGCTGTCTCTATCCAGTTCACATGGACTGACACAGCAAACAGTGCTCCTCCCACTTCTCTCTCTCAGATTTCTGTAATATGTGAAAAACTATAATAATATCACCAAGCTCACAGCAGGCTAATTATACTGCTATTGTGTTTATGAGTTATAATACCTATATGTGACTTGATTTGGTTGGCAAGTTAGAAATCCTGCTTTTAAATGTCTTTTGAATCCATCGCCTTACTGACAGAACTAGTATTGGAGAAGACAGAGAGAATGTTTGCGTTATGGGAAACCTCTAGCGTCTTTTTTTGCAATATATTTTGCATCGTTTTGATGGTCACTGTGGCGGCTATATTAATTACTTAAATTTCTCTCTTTCTCTTATATTTAATTTAACAACATTACGGAGGTACAAGCGACTGTTTTCACACGTACTTTCAATAGCAATAACAACGGTAAAATCATCATGTGGCACAGCCAAGACTTTTCAAAATAAACTGAAATGGTATACATTGTTCTCAAGCAACAAATTTCAAAATATGCATCAAACAAATTACCTCAAATAAAAACATGAAGTAACTATAAATAGTGCTTACAGTCACCACGTGGATGCAGGCACAGAGAATACCAGCATAGCCAGTGAAGATGAGGCAGAACCAGGTACCAGAGGTGGGACCAAGTCATTGTTTTGCAAGTCTCAAGTAAGTCTCAAGTCTTTATCCTCAAGTCTTGATTCAAGTCTCAAGTAATGTCAGGCAAGTCAGAGTCGAGTCTCAAGTCACTGGTGTAAAAGTTCAAGTAAAGTCACAAGTCATAAACTTTGAATTTCAAGTCATTTCGAGTCTTAAAAAAATGAAGTAAAAAATGTTGCAATTATATGCTAAATGTAAATATTAGACCATGTGTTTTTTAAATCTGAGTTTATCTCAACACATGACGAAACAAGTGAACTTAGAAAATATACACATTTTTTTTTTTAATCTGGTTAATTTGATTGGCTGTGCTATAGCTAATGCACACATACATATGGTGTGGTTTGAATGCATGAATGAACAGAATTAATGGTGCACACTTTCTACATAATATATGTGTTAAATTTTAGATTTGGGGTGAAGTCAGGGCTGGACTGGGACAAAAAATCGGCCTGGGCATTTTGACTAGAGACCGGCCCACCAGGTATTATAGGAAAAGCCAGTATTTAGTAGAAATATTAAACAACCTAACTAATAGGGTTGCCAATTCCCAGCTAAAAAAAAAGTAACCAACCCCACCCTCCCTTCATGATGAATAATCAACATAATCGACTTGCACGTGTAAAACTAATGCACAGAAACCATTTTTTTCTACAATAATTAAATAGATTCAACATCTTTCTTCAACAGAATTGCAGAATGCACAGATGGTTCTTTCCCAAAGGAAATTAGTACTATAGCTTACTAGGGTGTATATTATATATTAATTTCAAAACTGTGTATATGCTGTATATTCTTGCATTTATTATCTCATTCTTATTGTCTGTTTATGCCCTGTCCTT